>WBMW01001003.1:0-140986 GCA_013396635.1 Penelope pileata
TTAGCTGCTCTAAGGATCTCAAAATCTATTATTTCGTGATCACTGCAGCCAAGGCTGCCCATGAGCCTCACATTACTCCCCAGCCCATCCTTGTTGGTGAGGGCCAGGTCCAACAAAGCACCTTTTCTCGTGGGTTCCTGTACCACTTGGAAGAGGAAGTTATCATCAATACATTCCAGAAACCTCTTTGATTGCTGGTGCCCCGCTGTGTTGTCCTCCCAACAGATATCGGGGTGGTTGAAGTCCCCCATGAGGACCATAGATTGGGAACGTCAGTCAGTCAAAGCTAGTTTGTAGCAACTTCTGCAGTCAGAAGCTAAGATGGGGAAGGCATGAAAGGGAGAGAAACTAGAGTTTTGCAGCCATCAGTGGAAAATAAATTGGTTGGTTCTACCCATTTACACTGAATTGTCAAGTAGGTACATTTCATGCTCCCCAGCCAGCAGTGCTGACTGCAGGAAAACAATGATTTAAGGACTTCCCTTTTCCACCATCAAAATCTTAATCTTCAAAATAACACATTTGCTGCAAAAGCCATGAGAAGGGAACTGAGAAAACAGCTTGTTAAACACCCAGGCTGCTGGAAACTACCTGCATGAAAATGTGCAAGCACACTTCCTCACTTTTTATTCAGTGTGTGAAAAAACACTGGAAGCATAGCATGATGTGCCTTTTGATTTGTCTCCTAGGTCAAAAGGTTGAGGGAGGTTGCATCTTCTTAACACCGAAACTATTGATTAGATTTTGCATTGTGGACAGGAACACTTGTTTGAAATGATATAACTTTTGAAAGGATATAACTTTAACTAGAGTCAATCTAATGACATTTACTACTGCTGTTAAAGAAAAATACAGCTCTCCAGAGAGCTCTGGTGGGAGCTTAGATCCTCTTCCCCTGAGCTAGGGCCAAGATAAAATGTCAAGGTGGCATTTGCCATGCTGCGCACTGCCTTCCAGGAGCTGCCCCACCCCTGGAAGGCAGAGCACTGACCACTATGGACATAAATCCATGTGGTTTAAAATGGACATAAAATTAGTGAGAATGGAAGCATGTAGTGGTTCCAAAAAACAATTATAGAGCAAGTACAGAAGCAGTAACCTGTACAAGCTTTGTATAGAACTGCAAGTGCTGAATGGTTTGGGGAAGATTAAAGGAGAGAGTACTAACCTGTTGTGATAGCTGGCAGTATGGGGTAGATACCTGCCTTTTACTAGGAAATGGACAGAAACCAGCATTTTCTTCAGTGAACTGCTGAACTAGATGCAATTTCAAAGAAATGACAGAGGTAAAATTGTCCGAGCACGTTAAAAATCCCAGAGCTGTTATTTGGACCTTGTCATGACTGCCTATAACTGAAATGGACCAGAAGAGAAAGAAAACTCTTTCAGTTATAGCAAAGATGTTCAGTCTGCTGGATGAGGATATTTTCACCTTAGGGTTCCTACTAATTCTATTCGATTTGCCACCCTTTCTACCAATTCCACTAGGCAGAAAAAAAAATAAAAACCCTAATCCAATACAAATCCAGCCTTTTCGTCTGTGCACTGAGGCATGTAACGGTTATCTCCAGAGATAACTATGAGACATGGACTATCTGAGTTTAGCACACACTTAGGGAGAAGATCATCTGTCCTCATAAGTGATTCATAGGCATGAAAGATGACTTGAAAAGATGGGGGGGGTTCTGCCCTCCGGATATAAAGATACAAAGCTTTTGTTTACTTATCCTTTTACTATACAATGAAGATAAATAAAAATGCAAACTGGTAAATAATTCAGAACACAAGCATTTCCATTCTAAGAAATAAAATGCATAGAGTTTTAAGACTAATAGAGAAAAGTGCAATAATATAATCTGATCCCTATTATCACTCTTTCTTGTAACAATTTTTGTTGAGACCGAAGCAAGTACATACTTCCAAAAGCCTCTGCAACCTTGATTCGAACATTTCTACTTCACAAGGAATCCACTCCAATCAATAGATAACTTGTTTAAATGATCAGTCATTCTCAAAGTTAAAATCAGTATGTTATCATTAGCTTGGCCTTGCCTGGATTTAACTCTCAGATATTGATTATTATTATGTCTCAAACCATAAAACTGAAGATTGCTATTATTATCAAATTCTGATTTCCACAGAGAAATCTCAATATATGACCTGGCATCAAGTTTGGAGATATCTGCAAAACCATTACAGTGGCTGCTATTCATTATGTTGCTGACTAGAAGAGATAAATAAGTGAGTACCAAACTCTAAAAATGTTCCAAGAAAAGAGCAAAATGCTGGTAATTAACTAACAAATCAAACTGTCATTCCAGTTTAGCTTTATCAGAACAAAATAGCCGATGCTCAGAAGTTGTCCATACCTCTGGACACCCACAGGAAGGTCAGGTGTCTATGAGTCAGCCTCAGGAACAGCTTCTGTGGTACAAGACCCCTTGCACTGAAGCAAGCTGGCTAGGAAACAGGATCTGCCTTCATCAACATGCTGGATAGCAGGGTTAAGGACTGGGCACTGACAGCACCTAACTCAGGTATCAGATAGTAATTAAATAGTTCTCATCCTGCTTTCAGGACAGGAGACTCAAAAACATGACAAGGTAAAACAAGAGACTTCCTGTCTGATTTGTAAAAGGAATGAACTTTGAGTTACAGCAAAAAAAGCTGAGAGGTAACAGAAGCTGGTAAATATTCATCACTTTTGAATATCACGTAACCAAGTTGTGTATCTAAATGAACATTGAGAGTCCCAATTTTCAGAGATTTTATTTTATTTTATTAGGAAAAAAAGCATTAACCAGGGATGTAAAAGATCATGAACTATCTTTTATAACCATTCCACAAAGTGAAATCTTAAAACAAGCAAACAATTAGTCAGCCGCTTCAAACAAACACGTCAGTATATTAAACTTCCATCTGTAGTCTGATATATACTTCTGGTCTGGAAAAAGAAGTACTGGTTTTCTAAAGATGAGTTTTGCAGTAGAATAAATATAAATTTGGCTTACAAATTGAGAGTTAATGGCACAGAATAAAACATACTCGAGTTAAAACGCAGCTCAATAAAGTGTACTCTTACCCCAGGAAATCACTTTCAGCTTAAATAATTGCAACACCAGCTCTGATTGCATTTATAATTGTATTCATTGCCCAGTATTGACAGTTCTTTAACTACTAGGGCAAGATCCATGTTAATGAAGTTTTTCATTTATTCTTCAGTTACAGGAATCAGGTAAATCGGGGAAACGTAACCTTTCTCAAAATAATAACACATTTCTTATATTTCTAATCGAGAAGCCGTATTTCAAAACTGCTTGAATGTGTACTTTAAGACTCAGAACATAAAGGACAAAATTAAGCCTCAATTTACTGATATCTATTGTAAAATAAATAATAAATAAGTAAGGAAAGATGCAGTGGGCCTGACTCATGAGACAGTAAATCGGAACTCATAGTGGATTTGGGGAGTGGGGTCTGTTTAACAACCACAAAGATTTTACCCTTAGTATCTATTTCACATGCTCTCCTGCCCTTCCACCTGCTCTTCCTTAAGTCTTGATTTTGCTCCCTAGACAGGAAGTCCTTCTTGGTCTGGGAAGGTCAGACAGCAAGTCAGATTCCTGCTGTGCAGCTGCTTGCCACTGTCAGTCTCCAGTGTTATCAGCCAAGGCCCTGGGCATCCCCAGGCGTCTGTCTCTACAGATCTCCCCCATTCCCAAGGTCTTTCACCACCTTGCACGTGCATACACACAAATATCTGCTGCTTGTTTACAGGAGTTTTTTGCCTATCATAATAAATGTTTTTTTAATGTTCTTGATTGGAAATATTGCTAAGCTACAAAAGAACCCCAGAGATTTACAGAAGTATCTAGTCACCCTAAAAGTGCCTATGAGTTTCCTACAATGGATACATTCTTCATCAGAAAGAACTGCCTCAACTTAGAGAGTCAATACTGGATAGCTCGGAACAAATCAAGAAATGGAACAATGAAAAATTACCTGGAACAGCTGATATTTGTTCAAGAACTGAAAGTATCTTATCTGTGGATCTGCCATGGTGTGTGATCTATAGCACAGCATCAACAAAGTGCTAGAGGAATGAAAGGTGGCAGTACGGCCCCAATGTTTACCAGCAGCTCCCTTTTCCTGCATGAAAATCACAGAAAAATTCCCAGCCTCCATAAAGATGTAGTGATAGAGAAAATAAATGAATGAATACTAAATATATGTACCAACATGACTTTTACTCAGGAAAGTCATCCATCATATGAGCAGAACCAATGCCCAAGTGGTCAACCTGTCACCTTCCAGAAAAGATGGCAACAGTGCTTTGTATGAAAAGTCCTTCAGACCTCTCAGTTTGGAAGGAAAGATTCTCAAAGACTCAAAGACTGATGACTGCTTAAAAAGTAGAAAAGAGAGCACTGAACTACGTGGTCAGTTTTCACAATGGAAGGCAGTTGCTGTCATGGTTCTCCTATTTTCTGAATATTAAGATCTAACACTGCCGATAGCTCTGACTACACAGAACTGCTGCAGAAGGACTGCCTAATGTTGAATGACCAAGTAATAAAGTGGCCAATGAAACTCGAGGGAAATATGAGGAAAGTAATGCACTTACATAAATGAAAAAAAAGAAAAAGTTGTATAGATGGTAAGTTCTAAATTAGCTATTTCCACTTCCTCCTCCTATCCAGCTTTCCCTGCCCTTCCCTCCCACACCCACTGACTCCAGGTGCCTGACTCCTCAGTCTGGCTCTGGTACCTGACTGAACATAAGGCAAGCCACATCAACTCACCAAATACAAAACCACTTAAAACTACTTTTTTTCCTTTTTTCTTTTTTTCTTTTCTAAGTGTGTTTTCTGCCATTTCAGTGAATTTGCATACTATGTGACTAGGTGAGCACCAGAAATGCACAGGCAAATTTGTGCATCCAGGAGCTGGGGAAATTCGTGAATTTCCAGAAGCTGAAAGAAAGAGCAAGTCCTTTATCTCCTGGCTGTAGCTAGCTGTTATCTTGGCTCAAGCCGTATTATGAAACCAGAAGCTAGTGATCATTTCTAAGCATCTGCTACTGGTCCTGGGCAGCAAATCACCTAGATTAATCTTTATTCTGATACTACACTGCTTTTCTTACACTCAGTGAACCAGACTTTGAAAGCAATATGGGTAGTTACCTTCAAGCAGTTCAGGCAATTCTGTGAACACTGTCCCAGAACTTCAGCAGTCTTCATCCATTAACTAATCATTAAGGTAATAAATCTTCAGCTCTTCTCCCTGCTTAACAAATCCCAAAGAAAATTAACTATAGAAGTCTATAATAATCTACAGACGTACATATTCTTAAATCTCACAATTAATTCCTTGCTTTAAAGTGGAATACATTTACCTTTATTGTGTTCTTTCCTGAGCACAGAAATGGATATGTTGCTGTGACCCTGGAAGAACTGTCACAGCTGAACTCGTTCTTGCATTTTGGAAATAAAATGATTTCACCATTATTGCAAAGTCCCATTTGTTGGATAACTTGTAAAATTCTGAAATGCTTTAGGGATTAATTATATGCTCTGAGTCATACTTCCATAAAGCTACCATGAAATGACATCCAAGGAATACATTTTAACTTTTGAAATCTTGCAGCCTGAATACAGAAGACTCTACCAGCAGACTCTCTTAATTCTCTGATTCAGAGACTCTATTTTTTGAAAAGTTCCTCAATTTGAAGTGGAGACAGGGTCAGCATGTGTTATTCATAGAGGTTAACTACTTCTGAAAATACAAACAGAAAATTGAACCTATACGTTAAATGTGAAAACTCTTTCTCACAATTATCAGCTTAGCTAATTTTGTGCGTAGAAGCATGACTGTCGTATAATTTCTTTGCTAGAGAAAGTTCTGGAGTAGCTTTAGCCATACTGATCAAAACATTAGGAAGGCATATGTATATGCTTGCTGAAATAGCTTACATAGCACTGGCCAAAAACATTTTAAGCATTGCCACAATTCTCTTCCAGCATCATGAATGTATTTATTTTAAGTAAGTGCAACTATAGCAAGGTCAATATATGCCAACTGATTTGTGTGTGAAGAGGAGGTCAGGGAAGTCAGGATGCCAACCTGTCTCAGATGGGAGCATGTTTAAATGAACATTACAAATCATTACAGTAACCCTTAGAGAAAAATAACAGCCATAAGCAGACAACAGATTTGTTAAACATTCTTCATCTTCATGGTCTAAGTGGGACTATGAAAGTGCATTAGTATAAATACTTGCATTTAATATGTTACAACACGCTGGCAAAAATTGTCATGAATAAACATAAGTGCAAGCAGAAACTCTAATGTAAACTTCTAGTTTATAGCAAGAAAAATCACATGGTTCTGTATTCTTGTTTTCAGGTATCCTCACATGACAGAAGCACAGCTTGTGAAGCCATAGTAAATTGCTGCCTGAAAGAAGAAAGGAGGGAGGAAGCTCGTGAGCAGCACCGGGGGCACAAGACCTGAGCTGGGCTGGAGCAACTCTTCCCTGGCTCCCAGCTGCTGCTTGATGTCAGACAACTCTTTCTCTGGCCTCTATTTTCTCTCCTGTCTTCTGTTTCTTTTCAATATGTAAGACAGACTACAGAGGTGCAGAAGTGCAATGGTTCCTCTAAAGGCACATTTGGGCATTTAATCCCATGTAGCTGAAGGGGGAATTTTGGATCAAAGATCCACAGCTTCCCAACTAGTATAAACCAAGTCCTAAAATGACTTGTCAAAGTCCTAGAAAACAGTTTATTTAGAAGTATAGCTTTAAGACAGAGAAGTGATTTAGTTCTCAATTCACAATTAACTCAATTTCATGGGACTTTGCAAATTAAAACTTGAAAAAAAGGCATCTGTAAAATCTAGCAGTTCAGCATATGGGTGCTGGGGGAAGTAAAGCTATTTGCGTGTCTTTAAAACCGATACCAGAAGCTGATTGCTATAAAATATGTCTGAGCTGTTGGATCTAAACAGAGCAGAAGCTGTTGGTCTGCGGGTGGGTACCCAGAAACAAGTGAAGGGATACTCACTGAGATACCACAACTGACGCAAAGCAGAAGGGATTGGAGTGATCAGAGGAAAACTCTAGGTACCAGCTGGAGGTAAATCATAGCCCATTGATACTGAAATCATTGCTTCTTCCCTACCAGAATCTTATGGGACATATAATAGACATTATTCAGGCCTGTGGAAGTCTGGGAAGGAAAGTACGATTCTCTGTGTGCTTTATAACAATGTTTGCGTAGGTGTGACGGCCAGAGAAAGTAAGGCTTAGAGCAGAGCTCACATCCTTCATCAGGCTGGATATACAACATTTTCCAGCACAGGGTCACCTACAGGAAGCTGACAGCATACCTGATTTGTCCAGATATATCTGCAAGGCTAGTAAGAGATACTGCTCTCCCTACCAATCTTGATTTCCCAGAGGTACAGTTCTGTAGTCACCTCCATAAGGAGTTACAGCAAATTTAATTATCTAGAGAGGAAGGCCAGGGGAAGCTGCTGTACCAGTCAAGAATAGCATAAGAAAAAGAGAACAACTACTGATGGACACATTACACTTTGCCTTCTTAACAGTGTTTTAGGAATGCATCTTTTATAGTTCAAAACCTTCATTTTTCACTGGATTCAGTAGATGTGACACAAGTTTGACAAAAAGCATAATTTTACTTAGTATACTAATATGAATTAGATAGGACAAGGGGCAATGGCCAAAAACTGGAAGATAGGAAGTTCCACACAAACATGCATAAGAACTTATTTACAGTGAGGGTGACGGAGCACTGGAACAGGCTGCCCAGGGAGGTGTGGAGTCTCCTTCCCTGGAGATATTCAATACCTGTCTGGATCCCTACCTTTGTGGCCTGCACTAGGGAACTTCTTTAGCAGGGAGGTTGAACTTGATCTCTAGAGGTCCCTTCCAACCCTTGCAATTCTGTGATTCTGTGGTTCTGTGTGTAAGCAGACATGAACGTCAGATGTAATGTAATCTTGCGAGAAATAAGGGACCCGTCATTATAGAGCTCAGCAGCTCCTCTCTCTGAGTGTCAGTAGAGCTAGTTTGTAAAATCGATATGGTTCTTCTTCTCTTTTCTCCAGACAGTGCCTTAATTCACCTGCCATAATTCAAGAATACAGTGATTAATACTAATAGTATTCATCATAATTCTTCTGTGGAATCACCCACACAAAATTTACCACGCCTGCTGAATGGAGTGACTTCTCACCAAGTCAGAGAGATGACTGAAAGCAGAAAGTAAACCTATGACACCAGGAACTCAGCAAGAAGGAAAAAGATTAGGTGAAAAAAAAAGTCAAAATTGAGCAATGAGTATGAGGAAAATAAAGAAAATTTGTCTGGCTTATTGCCTGCTGATCTCATTTCTTTCCAACCAATGTGAGAAGCCACTTGCTGTGTCAGTGCAGATGTTTCACACTCAAGAGTATATTCATTCCCTTTGATCACAGCTCTTTCTCGTTGTTGAAATGCATGCTGTGAAGTTGGCTTTGACAGCCCCCTTAAAATGCTGGCCCTAAATAAACGTGAGGTGATAAGAAACTGAGTTGAATTCTCCTTTATGACTGATTCTCCTTTAACCTCTATCATCTCTGAAGGAGATAACGGAGTTGCTAAAGTTACTTGCTAATCTTGAGCACCTTTAGAAAGCAGACTCTAAAACTTGCCTTCCTAAAATAGCCCTAATCTCTTGAAACTGCTATCAAAAACCTGCAGTAAAACAGCCATCCATCCATTCTCAGCTCTTGTCACAGCAGCTCAGAAAGATATATAGTCATGCTGACATGCACTGAAAGAAAGCCAGATTTCAAAGAGGGCCATCTGCATGTGACGCTTGTTCTGTTTTCACGGTCTGAAATAATGCTTACTTCCATTTTCTTAGTTACTTTGTGTGTGCCTATGTGTGGGTTGCTATAGCACTTGCTTGAAATGAGAGCAGAAGAAAAGCTATGTTGAGTACAAGGCTGGAGTAATACCACTGAGCATACTCATGCCTTTTGTCCCCAAAAGCAAGCTTCTTAATAATGTGATCATTGTTAATAAATTGTCATATTGAGTGACTTGGTCCTTTTCATACATTAAAATAAGGGGATATAAAAGCTTTTAAATCCTGATTTCATTTGATTTCTGTTCCATGTCTTCTGCTTCTCTCACATCTGCTGTCCTTATATGCCTCCTTCTCCTGGCACAGAATATCTCCAAATCCCTGTGTTTTAAAGACAAAGGAGAGGTGGGGAAGTTATCAAAAATGATGGCAAAACAATGCCACTGTTCTCCTTCAGGAAGGGGAATTCGGGCAGAGAAGCAGAAATTGCCACTTTAAGGGACAACTCACATTGTATTTTTGGTAAGAAAATGAACCACAATTGCTATAGTGTGACTGCACAACTTCCAAGCTAGCCAAAGGCTGAATTGTTATAATTTAGTCCCACGAAAACTTCTTTTGAGAATCTCTCTCACTGTGCCAGATGTCCTATGTCCTTTCTCTGAAAAAAAAAAAACCAACAAACACTTTACGTTACTTGTAAAGGACAGCAACGTTACTTGTAAAGGACAGCAGCAGCAGCCTCTAGCAGAGCAGGGAGAGGAGCACTGGCAGAGCTAGAAAGGCAGTGTCTGCAGCTGAGCACACCTGCTAGATCATCAGAGAGCCTGGCCAGGACTTGCACAGCTTCAGTGACTAACAGCCTGAAGGAACAAGCTCCATAAAGTTGCATCAGCAAAGCTGTTCTGTGCTTGTTTAAGCAAAACTCTTCCTCTGAGGGACAGACTGAGAGCACCTCACAGAAAATGTTTTAACATATTTGAGTGATACATCGCTTGGTTACGTGAACATTTCTCAGAACTGTAAATCTGGTAGCTAGTCTAAATTTGTGATCCCACTGCAGTGTTTCAGCTTCTTCCCAGTTAGGGCAGAGAAAAGTTTAAATAGATAAACCCCATTAAAATTTTCTGTTACTGCTGAAGAAGAAACAGTAGCAACATGAGCTGCAATTTTTCATCCAGATGGTTCAGAAGTCAGTGACTCTTTTTAGCCATTGGACCACAGACGATAGGGTTTGAAGACTTGCAGTCCCAGCACCTCCCTCTCCGAAAAATGAAAAAAATTATTGCTGTTCTGGCTTCTAGCCAGTAGGGTAGTTTTTAGTCATCGAAGAAGCACACATCTTTGAGATAGCTCAAGTCCATTCAATTAGAGATTTGGGGAATTAAGGGGAAGACTTAAAATCACAGAATCACGGAATGGAAAACCAATGTATCCATCAAAGCATAGGACTCCGACCTTACAGGAAATGTCTCTGGACCTCATGCTGCACTGGCGTGGGGGCCTCTGACACATCTTTGTGGGGTTGATGGAAGAGGAATTGCAAGGGATAAGAGACCAGCAGTGGTAGTTCATCAACAGCAGTATCCTACAGAAATGCACTTTTACAGAGGCAAGAGCACAGGGGCATGCTCTTCTCCCTGCACACCCTGTGCAAGGACAACATCTTAACTAAACTCTCTGTTTCTTGTGTGACTAAAATGGAAACCTCGACAGCTGTAGTGCAAATGCACCTCAGAGAGGTAGTTCACAAACATGTGCTGAGATCCTGGGTACTGCACAGCAAAGAGATGTCTGCTTACAGCCAGTGAGCCCATGCTGGCTGCTGCACAAAGGTGTTATTTGTGCTGCAATCCTTTTGCTGGAAAACCCTCAATAGCTCCAAAATGCTGAGGGGGTTATGTAGACCATAAATGGGGCCATGCAAGCACTTCTGTAGGTCTTGCTGAAAATGCTGTCCTATGGAAGCAGATTTTTTGTGCTTCAGAACGAACACAGAGGACAACAAGACCTACACAAAGCCATTAGCATTCAGTGCTGGGCCATACTGCTGCATTGGATAGGGGACGATCGTGCCCCTTTCTTATTGCTGATGACTTGTTTCCAGCAGGCATAGCACTGTTGATGAATTGCTTGCCACTGTTGTCCCTGCTCCCACTCCTTATCTCTCCAGTAAACGCGCAGCCTCTCAAGTGCAGGGCAGCAGGGTGACCAAGTGGTCAGAGCACTGCGAGGTGGGGGAGAACAGGTGGAAAAGAAAACAGCAGCAGACATGGAGAGCAGGCATGTGAACGTGAACACATAGCTTTTGTTTCCAGCTACTAGCAGTGTCAAGTTATTCTGGCAAGACCAAAATTACAGCTCAGTTATCACCAGAGAAAAAACAACTGGCACCAACACCCTGCTAGCACTTCTGCGAGGTAACCAAGGGTGAATTGGTGACAGATTTCAGCTGATAGCTTGTGTGGAGACAGGGAGTGCAAAATACACCCTGAAAGCAGCAGAGCAAAGCCAAGAAGGCTGTGAGGTGTGCACGTGCTTGAGCCCTGCGTAGGCGCTGGGCTGCAGTTCCCTGGGGCTTGGTAGCTCTGTGCTTCTGCCTCACCGCCTTTCTGTCCTCCAGTCATGCCCAAAAAACCAGCAGGTGCTATGCAAGGAAGAAACACTTCAGAACATAATCAAATACAGAGGTATGAAGGGCAGAGTTATGAATAAATAAAGACAGAGGCAGAATGAAAGAGATAAACTGAAAGGGAATAAAATAAAATAAATCAAAACAAAACAAAATAAAATTAACCAAATAAAATCAAAATAATAAAGTAAAATAAAATAACAAGTAAAATTAAAATAATAATTAAAAAAAAAACGCTTATACATTTCAGAATCCAAAGCATTTGTTCATCCAGAAACAGCTTACATGGTTCTTCCGTCTGCACGTAGCCATCTCCTCTGTGGGATGCACAGTGCTATGGCTGGATGTGCCCAAACAACACTACAAAGCAGAGCAGAGCAGAAAGCCAGAGTGAGCTGCGGTGCTGGGCTGGTCCTTGGGAAGCCAAACCAAGTTCCAGGCTCTTCTTCCAGCTCCCAGCTCTGTCGTTGGCAGATCCCTTTATTTTTCTGTCTGCTATCTGGAGATGGTCACTAGCACTCTTCTTTCTTCAAGTGATTTGATTTGCCTGGTCAGGCTGTAAATGCCTAGGAGCAGGGGCATCCACGCTCTCATTCCGCACATGAATCACATCTAGCAACAGCCGGAGGCCCCCTGTTTCTGCTCTGAGTTAGTGCACATTTGTTTGAATATTTTGATTCCCTTCAGCAGCAGCAGGAAATCCAGCAGCTGCAGCATGGGAATGTTGCTGAGGATGAAGATCCTCTGGTGTTTTCTTAGTATAAAAGCAGAGGAGAAAATATAGTTAAAGATGAATGGTCTTTAATCTTCACTAGTTCTTAGCAGGAAGGGAAGGAAAAGGAAAGAACAAGCAGATCAACAGGAGCTGAGGTGGATGAGACACTGAGTTCTCCCCAGGACCTGTAAATCTAGGCCCAGAAAAATGGTTGGGGTACCAAAAGGTAATTGTGGTGCTCCCAGAGCAGACCCCTGAACCAGGTGCTCAGACTTCTCCACAGACTCTCAATAATTCAGTAATTTCTTTCTCTATGGTACTATGGAGAAGAGGTTACTAATGCTATGGACAGCTTACAGCTGAGGAAACTGAGGCACAAGGAAGAGAGATGTCTGGACCAAAGCTACAGGTGTGTCAGTGGCAGTGCTAGGAATATAGATATCCAGATTTCCAGTCTGACTCTTCTATCCACTCTAAACTTTATGCTCTTATCTCATTCTACTGAAATTTGTATCCAGTTTTGACTGAGTATTATGGCTCTGGATGAACATGAGGAAGATATAGCCCCATCCAGCTGCAAGTGTGTCCAGGCTGTGTCTGTTCTGCCACGCAAAGGAGAGATTCCTGTTGCTCAGGATTAGGCAAAAAAACCCTCAAACTCCTTAACTGGCTCATCAGCAACAAAAACTGCAATGTCATGAGTATTGCTAATCATTCCAGAGAGGTAAGGTTTGAAGCAACAGGTAAAATGCCTTATACAATAAGTTGAATGTATTGAAAGAGAAAAAAAAAGGTAAGATCTGGGACATACAAATTTTTGACCAAGTCAAAAGCAAAAAAAATGCTTTTACAGCAGCTGCGAAGAGAGGGAGCGCAACTCTGCTAAGAGCTGCTCTTGTTACAATAGTAACAAGGGCTGCTTGGTGAAAACTTCTGTCACCAGACTTGAGGTCTTGCTGGCCCCTATTGAACTGGTTGCTTGCTTTCAGCTGCCTCTTATCTACTGCCATCTATTCTGGCAGTAGATGTGGGTGTATAAACAGGATCAGAGCTTTCAAAAAGTGTTCTCAATTTTATTTATTTATTTATCTGTTTCTGGCATTCAAGTTGAAAAATACAGATGCATTTCTGACTGTTAGAGCAAGTCAGCGGTTCCAGAACAGAGTCGGGCTTTAATGAGAGCATTTAACCTTCATAAGCACCATTACGTCGATGTCCTACCATTTCCCAGAATTACACGTGTTTTTGAAGTTACACATATATATGTACTTTTTTTTATTATTGTTTTTATTATTATTTCTCAGAAGAGATCTACTATCTGCACCTTAGGTATGCCAGGAAAATGCTGCCAATTGAGTGGAGAATGCCATTGCTAGGGCCCCAGTCCTTAAAGCCAAGCTGCAAGAGGGATATTGGTTTTCAGGTAATGCTAATGGTGTAGATGGGGGTGTCTCTTATGTGAAAGGACTTTGGGTAGCAGAAGAAGTGGCTAGGGCACTGGAGAGGAAATGAAGTTGCCTCTTCTGAAACCTCTCGATCTAAACCACAATTATTTTTCTGCAGACACAACAGGAACGAACAACCTGCTCCCTGTTTACTACCCCGGAAGGTATTGGTGCAAGCAAATCAATTCAATGTGGGTTTGCCTACCGACATATAACCTTGGACTGGGATGTTATGCATGGAGATCTCTCTGGAGGAGTGACGCTGTGATATTGATGTGCTAATTATGGCATCCTGCCAGGGAGGTGTCAAATACATTTTTCAGGAAAACAAAGGAAAAGATAATTGCACAACGTGAAAAGGTTATTTCAATTTTCCTTAATGGCTGAAGATTCCCCAGGGTTTTATTTAAACAGAAAGGCAATGGGCAAAGCCATTTGAAATGCATAGAGGTATCAGTGCAGAATGGAAAATGAACTAACACAGCAATAGGACAGCAAAGGTTGCAGT
The DNA here is from genome assembly GCA_013396635.1 of Penelope pileata. Taxonomy (NCBI): domain Eukaryota; kingdom Metazoa; phylum Chordata; class Aves; order Galliformes; family Cracidae; genus Penelope; species Penelope pileata. The sequence continues at coordinate 14,177 of WBMW01001003.1, forward strand.
AGGAAAACAAAAAAAAAGAAAACTCCAAATCCAGATAATTATAATTTTGTTTCTATTTAACCCTTGTGTTCAGTCCCTGCTCAGTTTTCCAGCCCTAAGGGAGAATGTCCTTGCTAGACGCCAGTTAATCCAGTTTGAAGTGTCCCATTACCTCTGAAGCACCAGAAAATTGTCTGAACTTGAAAATAAGTTGGAAACTACAACAAAATCTACTGTTATATTTCTTATTTTTAGATCAAGGGAATGAGATATGTGACCACAAAGGAAACCCCACCTGCACGCTTCACTTCTAAGGCTGAGGGCACTTTTTTTTCTCTTAAAAAGCACCACTCCTATGTAAGATAATTTAGAAAAGCTTTCAGAAAATCAAGTTGACCTTTGCAAGCCTGTGCAAACTCTCAACTGAGTAATACTGAAACTTTAGAAGTTTAGAATTTAGATTTTGCTGGTCTTTGTAAAAGAACTGGTAGAACTGCGCTTTTCTATGCTTTTTAACAAGCATTATTTCTCCCTTCCTTTGAATGGTACAAACTAGCCCAATCACTGAGTTGTTTATTTGCACAGAAGCGAAACTCGTCTGGTATTCTCAAAAAAAAAAAAAAAAAAAAAAAAAAAAAAAAAAATCAAATCTCTCTCCAGAAAGAACAGCAGGAAAATTTGACTCATAATTTACCCAATTCACATGTTAGGGAGGAACCATCTATCCTGCAGAAAAAGGGGAATCTGGCAGTCATTGGTTGATCTAATTCCCAACAATTCCAATCAGTTTATAAAATCTTCCAGCACCACCAGAGGTGGATTCTGAATTAAGAGAAAAAAGAGTTTACATATTGCACACAGCCCCTGGCTTCATAACAATGAAATAAATCTTACATGTCACAGACCATCAGAGAGAACAGCTTGAACAGAACACGAAGCAATTAATGCTATGAGCCTTTATATCTGTCCACTTATCAGTCATCCCTTCCAACCAAATTCTTCTGTAAAAAAAATAAATAAATTCCTTTGCCATATCTCAGAAACATATCCTATGGAGCAGAAAGAATGATAGGAAAATTAAATGCACACATTAGACAAAAACATTTCTCTGCTTGAAGACGTGTTATATCCACATCAGAAGAGCAAGCAATTGATCATGCGTCACAGGACAGGATGGGGTTGGTGCGTGAGCCCTGAGTTAGACTGTTCCCTCTCCTGCTAGGAAGCAAAACTGCATTTCAAATATGTCATTTCTAATAAAAGACAAAATCTGTACACATCTACAGGTCAGGTCTTTAAAGTGATTCACTTTCCTGGTCTGTAAGTCACAATGATGTGACTAGAGCTCTCCAGCAGCCACTGCATTACTCCCTAGCCATGGTCCTTCCAAACATCAGGTGTAAAGTGCACAGCAAAGCTCTCTCTTGCTCTCTCTTATCACTGATTCACTGGGGAGGAGACAAATGCCATCAGCCACAGAGCCATGAAAAAAGCACACAACCTGTGACCAGACCGGAGCTGCTGCAGAGTCAGTGTGCTGCCTGGGGGCCTTCTCTCAAGAGGAAGGTGCTCCCCTTGCCTGAAATCTTCACCACAGAAATAGAAGGTGTGATTCGCATGGCTGTCCGATGGAAAGCCTTTCCTAAGACTGAGGTCTTCTTTGTAAATAAGAGCTTAGTGTAAAACCAAATGAGATTTAAAAGATCATGTGGCTGTGGTTGTCTGACCTACTACAGGACTTCGTGTTAGAGAACTGCTAGTTCCTTCTATTACTCCAGATGCAAAACTGGCAAAACTGCAAAAGAGGCAATATTACAAAAGAATGCAACAGGAAGCTGAATTCAAATTGTATTTTTATCCTTATTTTTCCTAACTTTGAGAGCTGTAACAATGTTCTTTAATGCTAAGTTTAGTAGGCAGTCCGATCTGGAACTTTGGTGTTATGTCTTTTTGCTGAATCCAAGTGTTGTCTCCTGCCCATACTCAGCCTGCAACCACTTTAATGTTAACACTTAAATAACTCATTGTGCAGCTGCATGGAGGTTTTGCATGATCCATTTTGGAGCTGTCACCTAGAAACACATACTCCAGCCCCCTCCTTTGCAACAGCCCTGGTGTCCAGGACGTCAGGAGCCAGCAGTGCTGCCTGGCAGCCTCCCCAAAAAGACAGTTTTCATGGGCTCAGCTGCTCTCTTATCCCTCCACAGTCAGTCACACCAGCACAAGTGCCTGGCCAGAAAAAGGAGCAGGGCTTGACAGCTAAGGGCAGGGAAAGGAGAATTACTGGAACCCTACTTTAAGGTTTTGCCTTAGAAAGTTCTACCTCTTTCCGTTTCAGTCTCACGATGTTTCCTGAGGCTCATGGACACGACTGACTCGTGGAAGAGAGGGATAGTCAGGCTACCTAAAACGTGTTAAAAGTGGCTTTTAAAAGCCATTCATGTTTCATATTGTAACTGATGATAATGGCTGCACCCAAAATGAGCATTCTCCACTATACCAAAAAGCAAAGCAAAACAAAGCTGGTTTATTTTGAAATAATGTGGCCATCGTTTTCTTCTCCTGTGCTGCTTGTTACCAACACTGAATTCAGAAATGTGAACTACATACAAAACAAGCTACACTTACTTCTAGCAAAGCAGAAATTCCTGCAAATCAAAGCTTACCAAGCAACAGTAAGTTCGGATAGAGATTAAAATCAGATTCAGATTTTGGGAACTTTATTCAAGTGAAATTTCCAAAACTAACAAATTTTTCTGAAATATTCAACTCAAAGCCTTAGCAGCAGTAAAACTTTGTGAAATGAAAATCCAAATTACTTATATAAATATCTGGCACTAGATTCCCCTCCAAATCAAAATATGGGTTGGTTTAAACATAAGCTATAAATAGACATTTTTTTTTTTTGACGGTTAAAGGAGCTGTAGAAATTAAGTCAAATGTTGAAGCCAGATTTTTGCTTAGCTTGGTAGCTTAGGACCTGAGATCTATCAGATGTTCTAGGAAGTAATCCTGACTAATTTTATGAACAGGAATAAAAATAATTAAAGGAGTACATGGGAAACAATAATAAAAACAACAACTTCATTATTTTATCCTTTTAAAGGAAGAAGTCCTAAAGCTTTGAGGTATTTTAAGGTGTTTTTTTTTCTTTTGCTTTTTTTGGTGTTTATTTTTTCTTGCTTTCTTTTAATGTTAGTTATTTGAAAAAGGACATTTTAGCAGGTTGGGCATTTTACCTTTCCGTTGTGTTCTTTCCTAAAGCCATTATCCAACTCAGTTTTTTTGTCCTTGAGATACAGGCACTCCTTCCTTCAGTTTCAGTCTTATGTGATGTACTTCAGTGCCCCCATCACACACGTTGTCCATCTGCAAAAATAAAGAACTGGCCTAGGATAAACAAGGCACCTATAGTACCTTTGAGAATTTCTATATATATCATTAAGAGTGCACACCAAAAATGAAAAGTGAAGTGCACATCTCATAAGAAGTGCAACTGAGACCTTTCACATCAGAGACATCAGACATTTAATATCACAGCATTAACTATTCATTATGAGGATATATGGAACAGTTCAATAAATGATGAAATAAATTCTCAAGATATGTACACAGGAACACTAAGGGGAGGAGGGGAAGAAAAAACAAACAATAAACCAAACAAACCACTTCATTCTCTTACACTGATCAACCAGTGTAAGAGACTAAAAGTCAAGGCTTTGAGTCTATTGTCAAAGACCAAAATGTTCTCATCTCACTGAAGACTACGTATATATCTAGGGCCTTAAAACCATCGTTCCTAGTTCTCTTTTCTTTTCCATTTTCCTTGCACCTCCATTGATTCTCATCTCCTCTGTCAACCTCAGAACGAGGAGAAATCTATAATAAAAATGGCACTGTGAGCCAGATGATTCAGGTCACTCACTTGGAATCACACATGGCATGGACCGTGCACATCGAGAAGCTGCATTTTATCTCATTGAGAGGCTGCAGTTGCTACAGGCAAGTACAGCACAGAAGATCGTTATTCTAGGAAGAAATATGTTATGGTAATGATGCTGTTAGGTGTTGAAGCAACTATTTTGCGTGTTACCAGTTGACAAGCAAGGTGAAAACATGCCTAAAATTAGCTACATTTAAAAGCCTTGAGGAGTGAAAGCCTTACTGTGTTTCTAGGCATTCATAGATCTGTAATTCTTTATATTTCTCTTTTGTAGCTCAATAAAAAATTAGTGTATTCAGAAGAAAAGGTGTGGATTTTCTTGGAACACAACAAAATTACAAATCATCTGATATTTTGTTGCAAGAAGAAATGATATTTCTGATTGTTCACAGCTCATCTTTTTGTCCCTAATAATTTAAGTATAGCTCAAGGAAGATATTTTTATGGTTGATGTGTTTATGCATATTGGAGGCCATTAAGGGTATGATCTTTATTTGTAATCAGGATTACTCTTCAGATTTTTATATTGTCTTATTTATTATTATTCTTATAACTTAATATTGTCTTATTACTAAATGCTATATTATTTCAAATCCAAATACTGAAATAAAAAATCCAGAAGCCTTTTTTAGACATCAGTTTCAGAACTTCACTCACTTTTTCTTGATGTCAGACTAAATTTTATAACTGTTTTATCCTACCAACCACAGTCAGGGAGAGAGATGGCTTCCCACACAAAAATATTTCACATTTATGAAAGTCTGTTACTGTGTCTGTTGTGTTTTCTTGACCTCTGATAATTCTTGCTGCCCTCCTTTTGCATGTATGAAGGCATGTTCAGAGTTCTTCTTACTGAAATTCAGGACTTCTTGATCTGTCAGAGTTACCTGAAATAGCAGTAGGTGTAAGACTTTGGCTTGTTAAAGAGTTTGTCTGTTTGCACTGTATCACAGAAGAAAAGAGATGCCAGTCTTTGGATGGGGCATCTAGACTTGTCCATAAAGCATTAGCTTGATTTGGTAGCAGCAAATCAGGCTGAGAATTTGGGGATGTGAACTCTTCTATTTCTGTCTTTGATCAGGACACTTTTACCTCTGAGTGCCTCCTCCCTCTGTAAAGCCTCCCACATGCAGAATGGCACACAAGAACCTCACATTACTAACTATAGTTTTCAGCTGTTTGACCGTGATATCACTGTAGTGGTGAATTGATTACACATCTAAGTGTATGTTTAACTTCTAAATGACTGTCTAGCATATCTGCAGTATAATGATAAATTACTGATATGTAAGACAGCCCAATGTCTTGTCCCATGCTGTCTGAACTGTTAGGCTGCTGATAAACCTGGGATTTTCAATTGCAATGGAATTGGAAATATTGCAGAGATGAAAGTTCACTCCTTTCCTGGGTCTGCATTATTAGTGATGTGTCCAAACTTAGTTTAGATGGAGATGAAGTTGTGTATTGAAGCTGCCTTAACAGTAGCTGGTAATTTATTTCTTGTTACAAGAGGTGGGGGGCAGGGAGTTAATTTATTCATTTAGAAAAGGAATCGATTACTGCCCTGAGCATATGCTTACCCTTGTAAAGAGCAGTTTAAAAAGTAGGATGCTTACTTTGGAGAAAAATAGGACTTCGGGGAAAAATAGAACTTCTGGCTGGATTTTAATTGCTTGTCTATCCACACGGTAGGGATACTTGCACCCCCTATTTCCTTTGAAGTTAGAATTGAAGGAGCTGAAGGACTATAAAGCTGCAAGGTAACTATTGATTGTTAAGGAACGATATTAAAAAAAATGCTCATGCTATTTCTTCTCTATTGCCCTTCTCCGCACAATATCCAATGGATTTTAAACAGAGCAACCTGTAGATAGAAAATGTTAAAACTTTCCAAAGACTTTTTAACAGCCCCTTCTCAAGAAATTATTGAAGAAACTTGGCAACCAGCATAGGGCAAAGTCATGATGTGCTACAAAACCTGTGTGGCAGAGAAGTAGACATAAGCAGCTATTTCTCACTGTTGACAGAGGTTAATATTAGAGTGATCTAGGCACCAGGGTTAGGACTGGACTGAGGACATCCCACCTACACATTATGAACTGGAAGAGGTGAAGAACAAGGTGGCTATATTTCCTTGATTATTCTGGATTATTGAGGCCAGTGAGGGTTACAAGAAGTTTTGGAAAGACCTAGCAAGCCCAAGGACAGTGCCAGATGCAATTAATCCACAGATAGCCACATATGATTTTTGCCACTACTATAAATTAAGAAAGAAGTTTGCTTCTTCTCCCTAACAACAGCTGAAATATTGTTTTAGGACTATCATATTTTTGTTAATGCTGTTAGGCAATATTTTCTGCTGTTTCAGCTGTCCTCAGGACCAGGTGAGCATTAGTGCTAATGCAGGAAAAGAAGCTGGGGTTTGGCCTCAGTCAGGAGGAGAAAGCTGCCTTTTCAGCAGCATTTGCTGCTTTAACCCTTCCATCAAACTGCACCGTAAATGATTTGTCCAAAGATCAAACAAAATCTGTCACACAAGGAAGTCAGCTCTCCTGAAGTGGGGGACAGCTGCTTGGTCATTTGGAACATGCTTCTTCACAGCAGAGGAAATCAATGAACACCCACGGGCTGTCCACTTTGTCTTTCTGTTCTCTGTGTATCTGTAATCCTCATACCACTGCTGCAATGATGGCAGCACACCTGTAAAAGCTTTTACAGATCATACCCTCTCTCTCTTACCAGTTGCATTAGGATCCTTTACACCAGGCCCCAGTACATTAGCCTTTCAATAGCAATTTTCTTCCCCTTCTGCTGTGGTTCACAAAAACCCAGCAGCCAAGATCTGCAAGATTATATACTAATAAGGTATTTAACACTGCTTACAGAAAACCTGGAGGTGATGCTTTGAAAAATGAAGTCATTTGCAGCCAGCCTACACAGGCACTCCTGCCACTGCTAGCTAGAAGAGAGGGAGCTGCAGCAAGGACAGGACACTAGCAGGAGAACAGCTGTCACGTCAGGCTGGCCAACCATCAGCCAAGCAGATTCGTACTTCCCAACCTCTTCTAGGACTGATTATTACAATAGGGAAAGAGTTTAGTGCAGGTTTATTTTGTTGAAATACACATCTATCTTCATTATTTCTCTATTAGGGATGACGGGACTTGGTGTTTCTCAAACTTTTCTACATAAGGAGTCTACGTCAAAACAGAAATTTCACAACTTCCAATCTGCTACAAATAAGTAACTGGAGCTTGGTCATTCCCAGTGAGAAGGAAGATAGAGTGTAGAAGTGTAGAAAACCTATGGAAAGTAGAGCTTGGAAAGGGTTACTCACTTATGCACTGCAAATTTAAAACATAATTTTGTGTTTTAAAGAGGTTGCTCGTTTTGTCTGTTTCAGCAATAAACATTACAAATGCTTTCCTGTGCTTCTTGCAACAGTGTGTTTCACAATTTCAACCCTGCGGAATACAGTGGTTTTACAGTTCAAGATTAAATAATAGCACCATTTAAAAGGAAACACTGAGCCAAAGGACTTCAAAGATGCAACTTTCACTTACTCAGCTTTCATGCATTTAAAATCACAACTAAGAGAAAACAAAAAGAAAATTAAATGAAATGGCATAATTAATCCACTTGAAAATAAGATTCTAATTGCTGACCTCAAGTTTCGACTCCCTTCTTTCTCTCTCCCCCAAATTATAGCATTAAAAATGTTTTCAACTCTTTTCTTGCCGTACCAAGCTAACATCCTCTGGAGCAAATCCATTGGACTGTGTAAACCTGAAGTTTATTAGTGACTGCATTCCGATAGACAGGATTGTTACCACTTGCTTTCCTCTCTTATAGTGTAAAAACTCATTCCACTGCCCTGGCCACAATGACAGCTTTCCTATTAGAACCTAGATATGTAATTGCTGATACAAATGCTGGCTATGTTTTGCCATTCCGTATTTTTTTGCTAACTGCTGCTGTGATATATCTTTTGTATTCTTTTTGCTCTTTTTTTTTTTTTTTATGTTGCTTGATAAATTTCTGTTTTCACTAAAAACACTAAAAAATTCCTACCTCGTTCTGCTCACAGATCACCATTGGAGATCTTCTTTGCAGCTGTCATTTTCCAACACAATTTTCTCCAAAATTAATCAATTCAAAGATAAGGATTCAAATTCATCATTTAAAAATCCTCCCCACCACTGGCTCCACTGCTCAACCACACTCTTTCCCCCAGCCAAATACCTTTTATTGGCATGCAAGCAGGATAATTTCAGAGTTCTTCAACGTCGTAGAGGTATCTCCTGCAGCTATCCTACTGTGCTTTAACTACTTTCAATCACCTCTTTCCAGAGGAAAACTTCTAAGTGGCAAGATCAAAACAATGTTTTAAAGGGGTAACTTGCTAAATAACTATGATCTAGAAGATTTTCTGGGGACTTAGTTTATGTATATGTTGGAAAAACAAAAATTAACAAAAATCAACATTTTTTGCTCTGTGTTTCTTATCTATTTTATATCTACCCAAGTTCCTTTACTGCAAAAAATCACTTAATATAGGAACAACACTCAAAGTTCAACTTCATCTTTGCCAAAGCTAAACACCACGGATGAAAGCAGATAAATTAATCAGCCTTATCTGTAATATTTTTCCCAAATATTTATGCTGCGAGAGACGGCCTATATCTCACAGAAACAGAATAAAAAATATCAAAGTTTTTGAGAAAACCTGTCCCCCCTGTGGACACTTGGACTGGATAACAACTGAAACAATGCCATGTGAGAATGTTTGTCTGAAGATACTGTAGAAATAGACAGCAGATCGCTAATACACAAACCTTTAAGGCCTGGCATCCCACGCTTCTCTTGCGTAGTCATATGAAACTAGGAAACTGGTTTTAAGATGCTACCATGTTGGCATAGGTATGGAGACAAGATCTATAATTTTGGTGGACAGAATATTAATCTTCCAGCTCCCACAGGCAGGAACGCAGAGCTAGATCTTTTTTTCTGTTTATTTGTTCTGCTTTTTAAGTATTCCAGCAGTAGTTCTAATCAGACATTTGCAAAGGAAGTGGGAGATTCCCATGGGTATTTCCATACCTGTTTATTAGTTGCCATTCAAAACCATGTGCATTAATTTAGCTCCTCATTATAGAGAAAGTGTTTGGAAAAAATTGCCCCAAATTCTTCAACTCTCAAGAGGAAATTCTTATAAATTAGGTATCAGTTGTGATAACAAACTGATCCATTACATGATCTATTTATATAGAACTCAGCCAACAAAATTTTTTCAGGTCTTGTTACACTAACCTTGCCAAAGATATCGTAATGAAGAAGGTATCAGTTTTTGATCAGAGAGCTATACCAAAGCCCAGGAATCAGGGAAATTCCTACTCCTTATTACCTTGTGATCAATAGTCTGTGAGTAAGATAAATTACTCTCTCTCTAAATAAATCAACTTCTATGCAGGCTATTCCTCTGCCTATTTACATACTAAAAAGTTTCCTCTGGCTATAAGATTTTTATTTATTTTAAAATCTAAATAGCATATAAAGTATACATCCCACTTTTAAAATAGAGAACAGAAAGACAGAATAATCAATTGCCTTCCATTATATGTAGATGAAACTGTGAACACAAGGAGGAGGCTGACTTCTCATTATGACAAATGAAAGCCTGGGAAAAAGCAAGGGCTTTTTTCCAAAAGGTAGGTAGCACAAATGCTACCTACTATTAACATGCTTTGAAAATAAGTTTAGTGAAATTTTACATCCTCTATAAGAAACGTTATATTTTTATTTAGTCAAATACTTTAATATGTCAACTCCCATACTAGCTATCCGCCTTTATCACTGCTGCTCTTACATTAAATAAAGCTTAAGAACAAACCTGCTACCCCACTATACTCATGCAGAGCCAGCGAGTACTATGGCTTTTTTTAATACCACTGCAAGGCAGCTTTAAACTGATGGTTTCACTCATCAACTTTTTAACAGCATAATGTAGAACATTTAAACAGATATTTGGAATCCTCAGTGAACGGATGAAGTAACATGACCAGTTGACAGGTGCATTCTAGCACATATACCACCTGCCTGGTAATGGTTTGAACATTTCCTTGGGAGAGGATCCAGCAGAATACACTGTTTTTTATAAGTTTATACTGGACAAGTCAAGCTCATGTTATCTCTTTCAAATCATGATCATATTACACTAGCAAGTCATCACTTTCACTCTTCTATTCTCTTTCATTTTTCCCTTCTTCTCCTCTCCTTTCAACGGTTTTCTGCCTACACAGCTATTGATTGATTTTCACAGCCATTAGTGGAGAAAAAAGAGTTTGTAAGTCCACAATCCATCGCAGCTGCTCTCTGCAGCAAAAATGCTTATATGTGCAGCAGACAGCTCTGCACTGACATGGGCTTCTGCCTTGCAGCAAAATTCCACCTCAACAGAGCAGCATTTCTCAGTCCAAATGGTTGAAGAACAAAGGACACCTAAGCTTTTCAGAAAATAAATAAATAAATACATTCAAAGATCATCTTTCATCTATCATCTCAGAGCAGGAAGGCAATAAATAACACCTCCAGCATGAACACACAAAAGCGCTACAGAACACTGAAACACTGTAAGTCAAAATATTGATAAGAAAAGCCAAGACGTTTCAGTCATTGGGATTACGGACACACGAAGCTTGCTCACTGAAATACTAAATGTTCTGGAGAATATGATTGCCTGTTAAACACAAAAAACAAATGTAATCCTTAACTCTGCCTTATCCCTTCAACACCTCGTTTTTCTCCTCATACCAACTGAAGCTCTGATGTTTATAAACTTGGCTTCCAAATATTATCAAGAAGTGCTTTTTCTCTAATGCTAGTTGTAAAGAATTGAACTCTAAATAGAAAATGGCCTACAAAAAGCTACTCAATCGTTGTGTCATTTCTGTATCCTTCACTTGGATGCCTAGCCTGCTGACGCAAAGCGCTAAAATACTGGAAAGCCTGCTCCTGCTCCAGTTTGACTTCCAGGTTTATCATTATAGCCTTCTGCTTCACAGATGATCTTTTAAGTGCTATTTTCTCCTCATCTTTTCTATGCTATTTTGTCCAGTGCTGCATCATTCTGCTCATTAAAATGTTGGGTCTTGGAGGGGTGCATCTGCTCAGGTATATTTTCAGTTATGCTATATTACAGCTAACAAAATTGGAATTGCAAAGACCAACATCCTGTTAAAAGGAAGAGGAGCGCAACATACAAGAAGTCGTCTACTTCCACTATTTGTATGATATACTGTTAACAGCTCAGTATGTAAATTAAGGACTGCACAGATTTAAGAAAAATTAACCTATTATGAAGATTAAAAGAAAATAATAATTACAGTCTCCATCCTATGTCAAAAAGTCTGAGAAGCGTGATTCCCAGTCATGGATAATTTGCACTAGGAAGGTTAGGATAGATACAAAGAGCATTACTGCCCACAGCTCTCTATTCAGCCCTTGCCCTATGGATAGTGAAGTTCCCAGGAAAACATCTTCTGTATAACCATGAGGTAAGTTTCAGAATTTTAAAGGTGAATTACTTTTGCTGGAAAAACAGAAGACTGAACAGTGGTGGCTGAAGTACTGTTTGAAAATCAATGCAACCAACCAACCATGGATGTGATCACCATGTAAACTGTGCTTCTGCTCGTCTGCATCAGCAAAGTCCCTCAGATCACGTAGAAAATGGGGTTTATGAATGTCATACTTACATTAAAAGGGACAGCACGTAGCATATCTCTTAATGGTCTCAAGTTGTTCTAGGGGAGGTTTAAACAGGATATCAGGAAAAATTTCTTCACAGAGAGGTTAGTTAGGCATAAGACAGGTGCACTGGTGAAGCTCCCATCCCGGCAGGTATTTAAGAGATGTGTGGATGTGATGCTCAGGGACATGAGACTCAGTAGATCAGGTTGACGGTTGGACTCGTCTTTAAGGTCTTTTCCAATCTAGATGATTCTACAAATAAGCATCTGTTGTACTCGTTCAATAAGTTTTATTTGAATTTCATTGAGATAACATGATTTTTCTAAAATACTGAAAACTATGGCAAAATAAATTGTGCATGGACTGCAGTCATGAAGGGAAGGTTCTTCCACATAGATGCGACAGATGAGGAGGACATCGACAGTGCTCAAGACAATCTCAATCTATAGTAAATGTCAGGTTAAAAAAACTTGATAGCATGGGAAATGTCTTACAGCCTTATTTTAAGTCTTAGATTTAAAACAATGATCTGAAGTACCAGAAATCATAGCATAGTATTAATAGTGTTCATTAAACTTCAGGAGGGAGGGCTGAGAAGTAATGATTTTTTAATTTACACCATGTAATGCTGTAGCCACAATGACTTAGGGATACAAATGAAGCAAGATTTGTAAAGAGGGAGCAGTATCTTTTATAAATCCTGATGATAAAATTGGAAGAGAGTCCCAGTGAATCAAATTGGTTTCAATGTGGCATAAGCAATCCTATATGCCTGGAAATCTGGGTCAACTCATGACAGTTATTTCTGTTTTCAGTGCTAACTCAGGATTGAATATTGGAATTACTCAAAATGAAGGATTTGTTTGTGCTTTTCCAGTACGTAAGATCCCACTACAGGAAGTGGATGGACTTTCATGTTTTTCTTTCCCTCCAGTAGTCTGAAAGAGTATTCCAAGTAGCGGAACAAAGCAGAGAGCAGACTTCAGCATTTCTTTTGACAACATCAGCATGGATAGGTATTTGCCCAGAATCCTTCTTGAACTGAGAGTTGTGTCCATATTTAACTGCTAAGCAGCATTTACCAACAAAGATAAATTAAAAGGATGCTGGTGTTGGGGGCTTTAGATGCACCATGGCACTTTTTAGATGATCAATCACTTCTTGCACACAAGATTCAGCTGTTATTTCATCATGTTCTCCTACGAAAAAGTTCCTTCTGTTTTTTTTTCCGTATTTCTAAAAATAAAGATAATTTTAAGCATCCTCAATATATAGACTTCCTATACTAGCCAATCACTTTCTAATTTATCACTTCATCTTTTTACTTCCTATCCTTTAGTCTTGCCCATGAGATGCAGCCTGCTGCATTCCTGGAGGAAAAAATCATCTTTTAATAGAGTGCTTTAAACTTTCTGAGTATTACAAAAAAGTATAAAATTCCCCTATTAATATCCTCAAAAAAATCTGAAAAATTCATGTTTCTGATAGCTGTGAAAAAGGCAAGAGTTGAACAGACAGAGTAGCCCAATGCTAAGGTATTACTCAAGTAATACCTCGTCTCTCAATTTTTTATTTTTTATTTTTATTTTTTTTAAGAAGAGCTGCCCACCTACTTGTACAATTAGGAGAGAAGCTGTCACAAGGCCATCCAGGTCTCAAATAACGTGCAAGTGAAAAAACCTGCGTTACATCCAAACTCTTCCAGGGTGGCACCAAGGATTGGCGGTGGTGGCACCACCAATGCTGCAGCATTTTGCAACCACCTGGTCTTTCACTAATGCCTGGGGGAAAAAAACAAGTGGAAAGTACATTGCATTGTTCCAGCCCTATAACTACTCACTGTGCACCTGATGTGAAGACCAAAGAGACCTGGGAGAACAAGCCTGTAGTAGCAAGAAGATAGGGTTGAAACAGTCTTTAATTCATTTCATTTCTCCTAAGTCATTCATCCTATGATTTTAATTCTTCCATTCCTCTTTAGAGGAGACTGATAGCCTTTGATAGAATATTTTCTACTAACATCTGAAAACAAGTTGTCTACCTACTTTCTAGGCAACTCCTAAAAGCAAAAGCTGTGATGGGAGCAAACTACAGCTTTTGAAAGCTGTACATTGACAAAGGGCAGATAAAGGTAAGAGCTTGAGAGCATGTGTTACATACAGGTCAACTCCAGCATGTGGGGAATGAACACACCTGACAATGTGACAGTTAGAAACTGCTCAGGGAAACTGACATTAATTTACGGTATATTTCACTCTCTGTATGTCCCTGTAAATCTCACCTCTGACAGTAATAAAAAAAAAAAAAAAAAGCTCCCGAAAGACCAAAAAACACCCTCGAACTCAGCCTCCAAGTTTTGCAAATTGGAATCAAGGGATCTGCCTTCCCCCAAAGCAACCATCTGTTATGTAAGAGCCTATTTTATTTTATTTGAAACAGACAAGAGAGAATGGCCGATTTATAACCAGCTGTTTACAATGAGAACACAGCCTCAGAAGTGCCTCCTTATTAAGCAGACAGGTTATGTAGCCTTATTGCTGTAGGGTGTTTTCCATTTTTTCCTCTAAAGTTGTTTAATGCTCCCTGTAAATATTTAATTTAAATCTATCTTCAGAAATGTCATTAATTTATAAGGCTGAGTTTTGTTCTTACATTTTAAACCTCTGACATTAGGAGTTGGTGCGCTTCCCATCTGTTTCGTTTCTTTTTAAGTAAGCTCTTTTGTGCTTTTGAGAAGGTTCTTGACACCGACTGCAACACACACAAAAAACCTTTAAGGTTTTGTCAGGTCCTGAGAGATAATCCTTCAGTCAGCTTGCAGGTGAAGTGCACAAATGAAAAATGAAGGAAAGAATAGAAGCTTCACTGGGAAGTGAAATACAGAGAGGTTTGGGCACGGTCACAAATCTGCTGTTGTACTGATTCCAGTTCTAATGATGTCTCACCCAATGCCTCAGACATCTCACATATCCTATTTACTTTTACTGTTCAGGATTCATCTACATGTAGATATTGGTATCAGGTGTCGCAATAGCTTTTGATAACAACTTGCCAAAACTGTAACTGAGAAGTATTATTTGGCACATCTGTCCCTAGACAATAGATAAGAAAACACAAATGTAACTATGAGACTTCTTTCAAAAATAACTGAAAAGATACATTTCCGTTATAAAAGATAAAGTTAGAGCTCTACTTCATGAAAAGGACCAATGAAAGCTAAAAAGAATTATTAAGAATATGCAAGACAAAAAAAAAAAAAGGGAAATACACAAGCAACAAGAATCAACTTTGGGAAAGACTTCCAGAATGTAACATTAGAAATAATTTGCTCTTTCTAAAAGACAACCCCATGATGATGATCGCAGCACATCTGGTATAACAACAAACTGCAGCTTAACAGTAACTTTGGTAGCTACCTGCATTCTCTCCCTGTTAAGAGATGTAGACTTGGAAGTTTTCTGCATTGTAGAAACTGAATTAAGTAATAAGCCCACACAGATTTCTTTGTTCTAAATAAACTTCTGCCTCAAAATAGTTAAACACTGATACAAACTAGAAAATGGTTTGTTCATTTTATTCTGAAAGAAAAGCTTTGGTGAACAAACTGAAGTGTATTCTGAAGGTTCTGAGAAATTATTTTCAGTTACAGGAAGATCATGAGAAACACATCTGAAGGAATCTTTCAGAAGTAAGTAGTTTTATACTTATACCAACCAATTTATTGTAGGCCAAGAAAATCTTTTATAGACTAAGTAATGGTTCTGGATCCTTTAAATTTATGCTCAGATTGAGAAAGTAAAAATAAGTTTTCTTTTAATGAATTGCAAGTTTGGTAGATGAACATGCTGCCTAGTGACTTTGGCACACTGTTCTGACTCTCAGCTTCATAACATCAAGCAATAATCCCTTGAATAAAAGTTCTAAGCTTCTAATCCACACACTTCCTGTCCCGATCTGTCCAAAGTGGACCATATTATCAGTGGCATTATTTCTTACAAGGAACGTTGAGTAATTCTAGAGAAGCACTGCTGTTAGACACTGTGCGTCACTGAAAACACTACAACTAACCAAAGTTTATGCTTGATATGAAAGGGCTGTCTCATACAAACAGTCTTATCAATTAACTACAAGGAGTTTTAGGCTCCTTCAATTTGAAGGACAAGATCAGTATCATCACTAATTTCACAATCACAATAGCAATGATTTAATCTGTTATTGCTAAAGAAAGTCAATTCACATCAACTTTTTATATTAATCCTTTATTTTGTACCTTTACCATGCTGGTTTTGCAGATTGACTTCCCGTTGTTTGTGGATGTTCCTTGTTGGTCAGTGGATTTCATTGTTGTGGCACTCCTGGCTTTTGAATTCAGATTAACAACCTCCTGTTTACATAATGAACCCTGATTCTCCTTTCCTTCTCCAAAATTTACCTCCAAAATGGAATGAAGAACCTCCTTCCTGCAGGGCACTAACGAGGCTTTGCAAACTTCTTTTTATAGTGTTATTTCTGACCAGCAAACAAAGGTAGCAAAACACTGAATACTCCAAGGTAGAAGCAGAGCTTCTTCATCCTTTACTTACGTCAGAAGGATAACAAACCACAAAGAAGGAAGTGTTCTTTTAAGCAAGCTTCATATGTTCTTATCTTCAGTGCTTCCAAAGAATCGCAGCCATAAATTAGATGCATATATGCATGCACTGCCATGACAACTCTTACCACTCATCTCTTAGATTCCTCTAATCATTTAAGGAGAGAACAAAACAAAAACTACACACAATAACACAAGTCCTAAGCCTGCAGTTTTTAATTTAGGTTAAATTGGAGTTCCCTGCAACTTGAAATGACAGACTTAGCAACTAAGAACAATCATATTCATATTCCCTAATAGGATAGCTTTACACAGCTTTAATGAGAGCTACCTATTTAATTATAACCTAGGGAACTGAAGCTTTTTTCTTACCATCTTGGAGCGCTTCTTAGCTTAGTTCTCAAGTCACAGCTAGCAGCTTGATACTGGTGCACACTGGTTTCCTTTACGTCCTCATTTATTTGTAAATACTGCATTAGTTTACCAAGCCAGGTCTTAGGGCTAACTTCAGAGAAAACGTTCAAGTGGAAACAGCTGCTTCCACCTCCCACTCAGTCCCATTTTCCATGTTCAGGCTGTTCCTTCAAAAATTTGGAAAAATCATGTGTGCAACAGCTAACAGATGCAAAAAGTTGCCATGAAAGCTAAATGCAACAATGCAAGCACTCAACAGCCTGGTCATCAGAGACCGTGGAAGCTGTGGTCAGCATCATGCCTACTATCCTGACTGAGCTAAAATATGCCTACAACTTTCTTTCATCTATGCCACACAGACCTGATAATTCCCTCTATTCTCTACAGTATTTAAAAATTTGCTAACTCTGTCTGGTGAAGACAATCCATCTATAATTAAAATCTCAGTACATCTCTGTACTAAATGGGGATAATTATCTTTACGAAGGCACATCTCTATCTGCAAGTCTGGTCTCTACCTTCACAATCTTGGGAAAGTGCAAGCCCTTCGGTAATCATCGATTCCTCCCTAACCACTTCCTGAAGTTTCTCCAATGCAGTTTAAAATTTGCATACTATTTCCA
Organism: Penelope pileata; assembly: GCA_013396635.1. Taxonomy (NCBI): domain Eukaryota; kingdom Metazoa; phylum Chordata; class Aves; order Galliformes; family Cracidae; genus Penelope; species Penelope pileata. The sequence goes on from WBMW01001003.1 coordinate 31,476, forward strand.
TATTTTTATTTCATTTTGCAGAACTAGCAAAACACTAAAAGTAGCTGATATCACTAAAAGTAGCTGATATAACAGTTCAAAAAAAAACCATCAAAAAACTGGCTGTTGGGACAGCATTTGGCATAACGATATCCTATGAAAGATTAAAATCTACGGTACTCCGCTACAAATGTGTGCTAGAAAGCTTCTGCAATAGTTATTTATATCTGTATTAAAAATGTTCCTATAAACTACTGATAACGAGGATGAAATACTCTTCTAGACCTAGTTGTATGAAAATGCATCACCTCTTTCTTTGAAGATCTGGCAAACATCTATTTTTCAGAAGTGCTGGCTCTTTCTGTAAAGCTTTGTCATAGAGATCTGTTTTACCAAGTTTGTACAAAGTATAAATTATATGCTGTATTTTATGTATAGCCATTGGTGTTCATTAGGCTCCTTTAAAGGGAAGCTTGAAGAGAAACACTCTCTAAGAAACAGCTCTTACTAGAGAAGACATCTGATTTTAAGGACAGATGGATGTTTCCACAAAGGTGTGATAAGACTTAAAGATGCAGTTTTCTTCACCAGAAATACCTGTTCCAGATCATGGGTGGTTCTCCTCAAAAATCTTAAATACCTATCAAAAGCATCAACATGGGTAAATGGGTAAGCCTAGTTTAACAAGCAAGCACCATGCATTTATTTGGCATAGAGTGAATTCCAATTTCTCTTCCTCTTTCAAGGAGATGCATGCTCCAATCGTAGAACTTCTAAGTTCATGTACACACACGCACGTGCGTGTGTGTAAAAAACAGAGGATGTTTATGTTTTAGAATTCAAATTTACCATGGCAGGATCACTTTCTACAGTTTAAGAGACTAAGCTACTTAAAGGCAAAATAACTCATTTTAAAACAGATTTGGCTGTACTGCTTTTTTGGAAGAACAGAATTTCAAGATATGCTATGTAGAAACTATAGAGCTAATTATGTGGACAAAACTGCCCAATTAACTTTAATTTCCTTTCCCTCACATCACATCCAGGAAGCAATGACTTAGAAACAGATTAAATGTAAACAGAACAGTCAGTGCTTCAGTCTCCATCAGATCATTATCCAGGTACCAGAAGCACAGACAGCCCAGCAAGAGAGGAACAGCTAGACTGAAGAAGTTTAATCTGCTCAGTCATTGTTATTGCTATAAGGGAGTCCAGCTAGGCAGAAAAACAAAACAACTAGGTTTTGTTTAAATCTTGTAAACTTAGTGAAATACAAAAGTATTTCCTATTATTTACTAAGTAGAAACTTTAAGACAGACACCTGAAAGTTGAAAACATCTCTAGTTGCAATCAATATCAGCCAGTGTACATGCTGGTACTAATACCATCCAGTAAATGTGCCTAAAATAGAACACTACTGAAGTCTTCCAGTTGCTAATAAGCCTTCTCCTATTCCTCAGCGACTGCGAAAGTTCGTATTAGCTCAAGTATCTGCAGATGTGTAGAAAGGAGTCCTATCTCATATCTATCAGGACAGGAACAGACAGACCACTCTGAAGATCTCCACAGCAACATCACCAGATGCAAGAGAGGCCAACTAAATGACTGGTGTGCCTCCATCAGAATTCAGGTAATTTCAGCAGTGAGCTTTCTGTAGGCATGTGCATGCAATACTCGGGGATCTAACCTGGCATCCTCTCATTTCACTGCTCTGTAAATTGCCACAAGGTAAGTGTATGCAGGCTTTAATAGCAATGTTCTGGAATCTTTTATTTCTCCCCAAAAAACAAAAGGCAAGGAGTTATCTCCTAACAGGATTTCATCCTGTGTACTTAAATTGGAGGAACATGATTGATAATCAAAGGGAAAGGGATGAATTGCACCTTAAAAGCAAATAAACAAATCCCATACCTTAAAAGCATTATCTATATCAAAGTGGGCAAACTGTAAGTGTTGTATATTAAATACAAAAATGGTCACGAGAAGAACTTTAGTGCATGAATAAAAAGGTGTCTATTCATAATTTATGTGTTGCACAAGGAAAGTATATTTGTGGAAAACAGATGGAAACAACAGACATTGAGGACACGAGAATGGACATTTGCATACAGGTGTTTTCCAGAAACAATCTGAAGAGTGAAGAATCAAAGTATTCCAGGACTTACCCTGTTTGAAGAAGGGCTTTCCAAATTAACATTAAATCACAACAGCAAACTACAGTACCTAAGCGGAACATTCTCCAGCTTAAAATTATTAGAAACACTGTTTTGACTGCTAATGCAAGGAGAGAGAAGCGTGGTTCCTAGGAAAAATGGCCATTTATTTCCTAAGTGGGCAAAAGCTAGATGGTTTTGAATCCTTTCAAGGCACTAAACTAAATTGCTTTCTAAATAATGCAGGTCCTTTATGTCTCAAAGCTTATGGCATAACTTAGTTGAAAGCTGTTCCAAGATGCCAGATTATATCAAAAATATTTTGAGGAGAATATACTTTTCTCAAAACAGAGAAACAATCAAGTGATTCAGTTGAAAAAAATTGTTTTTTCAGGTGAACTTCAAAAGGAAGGGAGCTGAAAAATCAGAGAATCAGAGAAACACAGAATGGCTTGGATTGGAAGGGATCTTAAAGATCATCTAGATCCAACCCTCCTAGACAAGTATTAGGATATGTGTTTACATGTATGGACAAATTCGGTTAGCCAACAGAAATGAAGCAAATCTACATTCTAAACACTAGTTAGCATTTCATCTTACAGAAAAGCAATCCATTAAAAACAAACAATAAAACAACAAGATGGACACAGGAACTGAAGCGCACATCAGCTGCCTTTGGCCATCACCCTGTTTGAACTGATTTGTAAGGCTGTGCATTATGACACCCTCTTCTGTTTTCCAGTATTGTCTGAAAGGTTATGCAGACAGCATTAAGTCCCTGTTTCCAAAAATCCAGCACAGAGACTAAATAAGATTTTTAAAATACCGTGTTTTTTCACATTTATGCAATATTTCCACTTAATAGAGTACCTTCCTGTATTTTTTCTAAGCCTATATATTAAAATAAACCATATCAAACTATTCAAACAATTGGATACAAATCACTACTGACAAAGTTATAACTGAAAGCTCTGACAAAGTCTACAGGAATAATGAAAACATTTTGATACATTTTCATTTATATTTTAGCTGTGCTTTCCGTAAACAACTGGTTCAATTTCTTTGATAAAAACTAAAGTACTTCATAGCCTCCTTAACAGGCAATGGGAGTGACATCCCTCCACCCACAGAATGCTTCTTAGATCTGTTAATCATGGTAAATTCTTCAATATTATGCATTGCCATTTAACTGGGAAATGTAGACCACAAAGCCACAGAATTAATCAAAAGCTTTATATATTTAGCTCTCAAAGGAGCTTCCATTCCACATTTGAATCTTAAGCATCTGAACATTTTAATCACTGTAAATGAAAGTGAAAGCTTAGATGCCTTCCAGGCAAATAAAGTTGTAGCCAAAGAGACTAATAAAACACAGGAGCAAACGGGGAAAACACCACTCTGGATTCTCATATCGCACAATTCAAGTTTATTCCATTCATTCTTGCAACACAAACTTAAAAATACAGTATCGTTTAGCATTCTGATGTCTATGAACCATGATAATTAACCCAATTGTGTCAAAACAGTTAACAATGGTGAAAAGAGGAAGTCAAATATCAAAATGCACAAAGCACTACTTTTCTTCCATCACTGCGTAGAAAGATGTTTATCCATTTACAAAATATAATTAAGACAAGTTCATTTTGAAATTTTGCATGCAACACTGCAATTGCTTGACCTAGGACACTCCAGTCTTACCAGCCTCTTCTACTAATATTTCAATGTTATATTCAAGGATAACATTCCATTCAACTACCACATTCTTTTTACCATTTGTTCCCCCTTAACAAAAAGGAGCAGAGGGTACAAAATCTAAAATACATTTCAGGTTATAACTTAGCACAAATTTCAAAGGAAAAGGTTTAAGAATAGTGGACTTCCAAGTGTATGTGATTCCAGTCTGACAATGTATTTAAATGCTGTTTGAAGAATGTAAAATAATTTACAGTTTGGTATTTTCATCTAGTTAGGACCTATTCAAAGATACAGACAGCTACTCGTTACTTTTTTCCCCACAATGTAACTAACAGGAAGGGAATGAATGAACAAGCCCAGTTTCTAGAGAATTATAAAAAGTTTAGCTCTTTCTTTTTAAACCCTGGGCAAAATTATCAGTCACTTCTCATGTAGTGCAAAAAGGTATTTCTTCTTCGTAAGTCAAACATTAAATGCCATCTTTCAACTATCTGGAAAGGCAGCTTGGGTGTAAATTACAGCCAAATTAATACTTGTCTCACTGAAGTTTGTTTGCATTTTCTCCCTCAAGTGAAGTAAGAAAAAAACAAGGTGTTCACATAACTGTAGAAAAAGAGAGGCAAAATTACCTCAGTGAATCACCACAAGAGTTAGTACAAAGATGATGCTTCTTTATTATAACACTCACTTAAGTGAGTTGAAGGGAAGGGCAGTAAAGAATACAGGGGAAAAAAAAATCACTATAGCCAGACAACTTGACACTAAGCAACACAAAAAACTTGATTACTCAAGTTTTTCACATAAGAACAAATTGCAGTTTTCTAGACTAGTACTTTAATAGCTAAGTATCGAATAGCATAATAGGGAGGAAAATTTATGCCAAAGATGGTTACTTTAATAGCTGAATAAAGAGTTAAACCTATATTGTGTTCACACTATTACAATTACATGACAATTCAGCACTGATCAGAGACAGATAAAAGAGTTCTCTTTAAATAGTCATTAAAAGCACTGTTCACCAAACATGCTTCATCTTTTATCAGCAGCTCAACAATTTATCACTGATTTCCAATCTTTCTGCTCTTCCTTGCCAACCGCATCCAAGAAACAAAGAGTAATTGCACTGTACAGTTTATGGCCAGAGTTGATTGTTTTCTCCATTGCTTTTCATACAGGACGTGTGCACGTAAATCACTTTCTGCTCTCATTTTACAATCTAAATGCAAGGCTTTTTATAGCTGAGACATTCAATAATAATATGCAACATGATTCAAGTAAAACTAAGTCTCCATTAAATATTTGAGTGGCACTCACCAGCCCACTTCTACAAATCCTCTCAAATTCAACAGTGATATCAAAGTAATATCAGCTACTTTTAAGAATTCAGCATGAGATATTACATACATTGTCTTCTGTATTTTATGTTATCAGAAAGCTTGAAATCTGTATTCCAAATAAAGGAAGATGTTTACTTTGTGGTATACCCTTTTGTTTAATAAAATCTGTTATTCAGTCTTAGGTGAATCAGCAGTCTAACAAAAATTCTCAAGATGAAATCCAGAATCTCAGACAATCCTGAGGACTGTAGGATGTGACAAGAATCCCTACCACAATTTTTAAACACCTTCCATCTTGGCTGTTCCTAGTACTGTCATATTTACTGGTATATTAACTCTTAACTAAGAGTCAACAGTTCATGTGGCGTGGTTGTCCTTTCAGAAAAAGCCCCATGCTTTAATAATCAAATTCAAGGTTTGAACACAATGAAACAATAATTCAAAGATATCTACAACTAATAGTTTTGCCTTCTCCAGTAGTAAGAGGAAGTTAGGCCTTCGACTTGTAAGTCTTTCTATTCCTAACATCTCAACTTAGAGAACTTGTAATTATTTCAGAAGTTTACCAGAGAAGTTTAGCAACAATATTCACCTGACATGGATGTCTAAGTAATCACTGTTCACTTTGCACAACTTGATTATCTTTGTGTACCAAACAGCCTAGTGCTTTCATATCTGTCTATAAATTTCATGCTGACATGGTGAGTAAAGAAACTCCATCGTACAATCCTTTTAGAAATAACAACTGTATTTTTAATGCTCTCTAACAGTTCTTTTAAATCTCTGTCCTGGAGTAGAACACACAAAGGAAAGAAAAAAACTCAAACTCAAGCATCCAGAAGTATGTTAGTAGATATTCTGGAATGTAACAACACCATGTCTCAATTCATCTTTCCCGGTTTACTCAAGATTCAGTAAAACATTAGTGTGACATCGAATTATTCAATAAAAACACCTGCTCCAATAAGTAGTATCGAAAGTCCTCAAAACTGCAACATAAGCTTTATGCAGAAGAAGAAAGCTACCCACAGAGAAAAGAGAGAAAAGCAACCCAGCCACCTACATGACTACACTTCAGATTATGGCAGACACTAACAGCACGGGACTATTGTCCTCTTCACAATTAGCTTCAGGTACATAGCACAGTACTTTCATCTAAAGGAATACTTCAACAAAAATCTTAGTACTAACGTAGGAGGTTTACAAGCCAAAAGTTCAAGATCATGGTCTCTCTTCTTCTGTTTTCACTAGAAATGGGAAGAGATTGTGCACTGAAAAGAAGTCCTAAAGAGACACTGTTCATACTAGTTTTTAACCCTCTCCAAACAGACCACCTTTGATACAGGCCCCTAACTAGTCTGATTCATAGAGAATTTCCCTCCCCCCAAGGTATTTAGCTGAAGAAGCTGGAAGATGTAAAGAGTGACAGACAGGCAGCAGTGTGAGGCCACAGGAGAGACATTTAAGATATCAGTCCATCCGTCACTGAAGAAGAGTTTTGATTGCCTGGTTGTCAGTGGCTTCAAAGGCAGTTAGTCCATCTGGGCCTTTCACAGTCTTATCAGCACCCTGTAAAGACATTGAGAAGGACCATCAATTCATAAAAGTAGGCTCTATTAGCATCAAGTGTGTCACAGCGCTTACTTACCTTGGATAATTATATTGAATACATTACAGTTTTTTTTTTTTTTTTTTTTTTTTTTATGGGCAGTGTAGTTTTCATGTAGAAATCAAATAAGCCACATTTACCTATTTAGCATGCATGCAGCTAATCTAAAGTTCAAACTTTATAACTAGAAAAAAAGTTAAGTAACTTCTGTCACACAGTAAGTTACAAGATCAACAAGTTATTGACTAATCTAGGACAGAACCAGAAGGATTTTTGTTTGTTTCCAGCAGCTACTTATATGAATGCAAAAATTCAGTCTTGTAAACTTCTGTGAAATCTATGGTGCAACAAACTTTTTCACAAGCTAAAATAAACATTAAGCTCTGGAAGAGCATACTTGAATTATGATATTTTCTTTCTACATCATAAAAGATTATATCTATCTAGCATTACTGTTCTATTTTAGAAGGAAAAAAAGACTTATTGCTACTTGAATGAAACAAAAATCATTCCAAATCCAAAACTGAGCAAGCTTTTTGAATAAGCTATGCCTACCTTAAAAACAAGAAAACATAATAGGGATGCAACAAATTATTTTCAGATCTGTCAATACTTCATAGAGGATAACAGAAATGCACTAAATGGGTAGTAGGAAAACAGTAAGCACAGAAGCAGCTTCAGTATCAGAAATATGGAAGGAGAACAAGAAACCACAAAAGCAAAGAGTCAGGTTTGTTTTGAGCACTGTCTTGACATATACATCAAAATGTAAGCCCAGAGTAAATCATAAACAGGGTAGTTTAAAAAAAGGATAAACCTATTAGGGAATATAAAACTACAGGAGACCAAGAGTGAGATGTTTCCTGAAAATAAGTTAAGATTCCAAAACATCTCATGAAAAAATAAGCAAATCTCACTTTAAAATACTTGCATTAGCTCAGTCAAATGACAGGAAGAACACTGGACATAGACACTTTGGCAAGAACGTGTACTGCAGAGTTCTGTCTTTAGTTTCATGTACTACCTGCCCATGGAATAACAAGTTTCTCCTCCAATACTTTACATGGAAGAAAATGGACAGATTGATTGTAAAGAATACCCAATAGTTCTCTAAGAACACACAGGACCTAGAATTTCAAGAACTTCTTTACTTATAGAACGGCTAGGGTTGGAAGGGACCTTAAAGATCACCTAGTTCCAATTATCCTGCCACAGGCATAGTTGCCACTCATGAGACCAGGCTGCTCAGGGCCCCATCCAACCTGGCCTTGAACACCTCCAGGGATGGGGCACCCACAGCTTCTCTGGGCAGCCGTGCCAGTGCCTCACCACCTTCTGAGTATAGAATTTCCCCATAACAACTAATCTAAATCTCCTCTCCTTCAGTTTAAAGCCATTCCCCCTTCATCCTATCACTATCTGCCCACGTAAAAAGTCACAGAATTACAGAATTGCAGGGCGGTAGAAGGGACCTCTAGAGATCGAGTCCAACCCCCTCTCCCTCCTATTTGTAAGCTCCCTTCAAGTACTGGAAAGACGCAATGAGGTCTCCCTGTATCCTTCTCCTCTTCAAGGTAAGGAAGTACAGCTTCCTCAATCTTTCTTTATCGGAGAGGTGCTCCACCCTTCTGAGCATCTTTGTGGCCTCCTCTGGACCCGCTCCAACAGCTCTGCATTCTTTCTTGTGCTGTGGTTCCCAGGCCTGGATGCAGTACTCCAGATGGGGCCTCAAGAGGGCAGAGAAGATGGGGACAATCACCTCCCTCTCCCTGCTGAAACACAGCACCCCTTGCCTCAGTATGCTCACATCTCCACTGTTTGGTCTCCATAAATGTTCAGCAAGCATCAACAAATGACAATGGGTGCCATTTTTTCCCTGTGTGGAGGAATTCATTTTCACCCCTTTGCTTTATCTGCACTTCCATGTCAGACGCCACTGTGTCAGACTGCCCCTCTGCTGCCATCTGTCACATGGCAACAAAACGTAACAGAATATTGGTGGGAAGGTTCAGGCTCTACTGACATACCACCAAGATCTGCCTCCGATGTTGTGGGTCAACATAATAAAATAGGAGGCATTAATTTTGGGAGCAACCCTCATATATTTGTACTTCAGAAAAGTTAGAGAAACAGAACTCCAGTTTTTAAAACAGCTTTACTGAATGTAGGAGAAGTGGGTCACAACTACCTACGGAGAACATGGTTTAATAAAGTCGGTGCTCATAAATTAGGAGAATGGGCCCTAAGCTGGGCAGAAAGTTTTGTGCCTGCATTCAATAGAAGAAGGAAATAATGAAGTTCAGGTCACGAGAACTTCAATTTTCAGAAGCACAACACTTCTAGGAAACAAAGTAAAAGCCCATAAAAGTAAAATGATTCCACAGTATTTTCTAATACTCTCAAGTAAAAAAGGTAATAATGTCTTACATTGCTTTATGTTCTTTTCCTCTTTGTGTGTGTGTATATATATATACACACACACACACACACACACACTAAAAACTCTGTTAATAACAACAAACATAACAACAAACAAGAATCTTTGCGCTCTTATAATACTATCCAAAGCACAAGTGTTAAATATACTCTGAAGAGAGCAGAACAGCTACTAGGGTACAGCTGCACTTCAGAAAGAAACATGAAGTTAGACAGTCAGTGCAGAGCTGTTACTAAACCCACTGGAAATGGGAACACTTTCATGAAGCAAGCTTGTAGAAGACTCATTTACACAGCAAGTAGTGGACTTCCAGGTAAAGTTATGGAGACAGATGGCAGCTCGTTGAAAAAGGACGTGGATGAATTCATGGACAATAAATTTCTAAACACATTTAAAGTGAATAGGCTTGTGAACGTCTAAATAGACTTGGGCCTCTAAAATCCCTAATACAACAACTAAGACAGAGGAATAAATGACCAGAAGTGGTCAAACCTACAACTTTTTTCAAACAGCACCTGTCAGAGGAGAAAGAAGGTGCTAAATCGTTAAAAAAATCCCATTGAATTAGGTAACACATTTTCAGCAGTAAGTAGAGAATCAAATTGTTAGATATTTCACAAAAAACAATAGAAGTATTCTGAAATATGAACTGTGCTACAAATGGAGACCTTCACTAGAAGTGTTCAAGTCTGATTAAGTCATGTCTATTGTAACATGACACTGACTTCTACATTACATTCAAGACAAATGTTTTCACATTAGAAACTCAAATATAAATATGCATGGAAAAAAAACATGGAACAATTTGAATTTTAAGAAGTAGAAAAATATGTAAGTACCTCTGCTATACCTGCAAAAACTAAAAGCACTGAAGTATGATGTCTGAAGTTGCTTCATAAGGTATTAGTGCTCGTTACATTATCTGTTATTTTGTTTTGTAGAAGACTTGCACCTTTCCCTTGTAATGTGAGCTAAATAAACATCTGTATTTAAGACAATTCATTTCCAAATTCACTTGTCAAAAGCTACTCAATAACTCGTTTTCTCCCTAAGAGTAGAATATCTTCAAATAGTATGTTATTTAACATTAAGAATAGTGAAAAGGCAGAAGTGAAAGAACTGGACATGAGATTCAACAGTTCTGCTCTTCTTTAAAGTCACTGCATGCAGCACTTCATTGTTTAAAAGGACCAAGGATATTTTAAAATATTTCTTCCAGGAATGGGGCATTTTAAAATAAATAACAAGTAACCACTGTTAGTAGTTACCACTATTGTGGTAGTAAGACAGCAAGCCCTATCTTTGAACTTAAACACAAAGTGCTCTTTTGAGTAAAGCTAACTACATTCACGTTGTTTTGCTCTGATATACTGTTACACGTTTTTCAGATAACTGAGACCAGTTTTTTGTATCACTCTACCAACATCCATAGGTCTGTTCTTCAGGAGGTCTACAGTATGCTATTCCATGTATTTCCATGAAGCTGAACTTATTTTAAGAATTTCCAAAACAAGGCTTACGCTACCTACTGTGTAAGTGAGGCTTGATAGTTTAAAAATGATTGATTATATAAAAGAGCACTTTTGTGGCTATCTGCTAAATGGACTCATCAAAAGCTATGTTTTAAGGATATAGTATTTTGGCCTCCAGTGTGACCAAGAAGTGTTTATTGGAAAAGCATATCTCAACTCTTATCTAGAGGGTCACTACTTCTGACAGCACTGGCATGTTAGCATTTGACTCATTTACAATAAAAAATTCAACCATCCCTCATTGACACCCCTCCATTTTTTTTTTTTTTTTTCCTCCTGGTGTTCAGGATCTTTCAGCCTTTGAGAATTAATATGATGCTGTATACCCACTGGTATTTTAGTAGCTTAATTAAGCTCTTTGGAGGCTGATCTAGTGCATATGTGGCAGCAGTTTAAATAATACACATCAAAATCTCATGGAAGATGAAGTCTTTTCTCATGTACAGGAAAGTTTCAATTGCAAAACATCTTTTTTTCCTACTTATGTTTTTCAGTTTTATGATGAATTGGAGATTTCAGAGCAGCATTAGAGCTTTAATATCTTAAAAGTTAGGAAGGACGACACTATTTTAATATTTTATATGTGCCAATAAAAACATTGGTCTTTAAGTTTACACCATCATCCTATCAATCCCCCTGTCCAGACCAAAGATATCAAACAGCACCAGATTCTGACAAGGCTTCCAGTAAGGTTGCTTTTTGTATACGCCAGGCTAAATTCTTCGTCCACTTCTAAACTCTGCCACAAAATAATTGTACTGATCCACTTTAGGGTACTGGTGAGAGCATATAGACTACTTATATAACTGAATGTTTTGTCTCGTCAAACTATGAGGGCTGCTCCGAAAGTAGTGCATCCTTGTTTATTACGTTGTCTCACAACATCAGAGGCAGATGTTGGTGTGATGGTAGTAGAGGTTGAACCTTCCCATCAATATTCCACTCCATTTTGTTGCTCTGAGACAGATGGCAGCAGAGGGGCACTCTGACACAATGGTGGCTCATACGAAAGAGTAAATGAAGCAAAGGGGTGAAAATGAATTCCTCCATGTGGAAAAAATGGCACCCATTGTCATTTGTTGATGCTTGCTGAACATTTATGGAGACCAAACAGTGGATGTGAGCACACGGAGGCAGCGGGTGGTGCATCTGAGCAGGGGCGACAGCAATGTGAAAGACAAGCCACAATCTGGATAGCAATGCAGATTCGTACGAGCATAGCATGCAGGCTCTCATCTGTTACTGGTGAAAATGCATAGCTAACAGTGGTGAGTATGTCGAGAAACTGTATTTTGTAGCTGAGAATTTGCCCTATCAAACAGTGTTATTGTGTTCGTTTTATCTGTTGTAGTTTTCATTGAAATAAGGAGAAGGCATTACTTTCAAAGCAACTTATGTATAATCCTTAGGCTGAATGATTTAAGTATGTTCATATACTGAAAAGACACTGTTAACCCCTTTTCGAAGGACGAGGTGTAACAAGGAGCATGTATGAACAGACAAAACATTTCTTGAATTAACTTTGTAAAATAGATCACCTTTGTAATATGGATCAAAAGGAGACCAGAAACAATAATGTTAAGACTATCCTGCTCTGGATGAAATTTACAAGTTCTATAGAAGAGAAATTTTGCTGCTTTTCTACTTTAACTTCTCCACCTCCAGTCCAGATGGGTTTTAAGTCATCTGGCAGAAACAGAGGGAAACCACACCTCTGCACAACTTCAGTGGAGATTCCATCATATGAGACACCTAAGCAGCTGCCAGAGCTAAATCTCAATCCTCTGTCTGCAGAACAAATACACTTGTTTTCTTGCCTATCTGCTGACGAGTTTTCAGCTAGAGCTCACAATACTCTTTTAGTGGTTGCTATCACTTTTGTTACAGAAGTCTTAGAACTTTCTCCTTCAAGCATCTTTTTCACTACAGGAGTATCCCCTGTCTTTTAGCAACATAAACAGCATCTGTCTGACACTTTGAACTTACCTGGAGCAGCCTAATCTTATTGAAAAAAAAACATAGTAATACATTCCGCTAACAGGTAACTTATTCTAAACATCTGTATCTCACCTTTGACAGAAGCAATTTCACACAGGAAACATGACCCTCATAGACTGCTGATAGGAGTGGTGTAATATTGTGTTTGTCTGGAGCCTGTAAATTGAGACACAGTTATTTGAAGAACAATTTCACACAGCATTAAAAGGTTTCGCTTAATTTTTTCATTTTGTCTTGTCAACAATAAAGTTAAAGATTTAAGTATATTTTCCAGAAACGCAATCCTTCAGAAATTTTTTATTTTAATTTAAAATGAAAAATCATGGCAAAGTCATGCCATATAAAGCAGTCAGGGAAGAGTAAGACATTTCTTCCCTAACACTGCTTGGTATCTTTTTTTTTTTTTTTTTCCGCCAATGACAGAGATTGTGAGGTTTCACACGAGAAGTTTTGCTAATTTAAGAACAGAACTCTAAATTCTCCCATGTCTCAGACAATTCAGCTTCACAAGTCTGTTTTGGCTTGAAATGTTCTCTGGGCTTTCTTCTCCTCTCTAAATTACAGTTCTGGAAAGAATAAGAAAAGGAACAACTGAAATGTCCTTATTTTTTCCTCCATTTTGTGTGGAACTAGGAGAACTCCTGAGGAAATTCTTATCTTTCCAGGCAATAAAGAAAAAAATTGAGACATTCTGTTAAGGTCTGAGATGTCTCATGTTAATTTTCACATAAGTATTCTAAAGCACAGCATTTAGGATGTATGGCTAAAGTGTTTAGAAATTTCTCTTCATGGAGGACTACATTGTTCTGAAGCATCAATACAGCTCAGTCAAATATTTCATGACAAAGCCATGCATGTCAAGCTACAGCAAAATGACAAAGTTTGCACAAGTAAAAATGTCTCAAATAAATCAAAATAAGAAGAGAGTAGCACATCAATTTAAATAGAGTTGATCCTGCCCTGACCATAGATGTGTTGCAAGGTTGGAAGGGACTTCAGAAGAAAATTTTTATATTTAATGTCATGTTTTTTTTAGATGCAATTGTTGGTTCTGTTTTTTGAGTAGTTGTTAAATTAGAAATCAATTTTTACAGATACAGCTTTTCCCAATGTGCATCCAAAAGTGCTAGAACATTTACTGAGTGTAATTTTAAGCCTCCAACCTTTATTTTTAAATTAGATTTAAACTTAAATTTAAGCCTCTCAAGCATTCTTAAACACATCAAACTGCTTTGTTTCATTTAACTCTTTCAGTAACCAATTAGGCACCTATCTCTTATGAGGAAAAAACAGCCTTAGATGTTTGTAAGTTGATTTACGTACATTAATATCAGCTCCTTTCAATAGCAGAAATTCCAGTATCTCAAGCTGTCCACAATCTGCTGCATAGTGAAGAGGCTTCCTCCCACCTTCAAGTGTCCTGTTTACATCTTCTCCCTTCAAAGTAAACAACAACTCATAAGCAAAATTTAAAGTTATTACATCAAAAAGAGCTTGAAAAGAAAAATACAACAGCTTCAAACATGCTGAAGAATGTTTCATGGAAATATTTAAGTCATTGCTTAACAAAAATAAAATTTCAGTTGCTTGATTTCCTTGCCCTCTTCATTTGCACATTCGAAACCGCATGATAGCTTTGATTCCTTCTTCCACACTGCATCTCAGGTGTAGTGAGCACCTAAGTGCATTAGGTAACTTGACAAAAAAAAATTAAGAGTGTGGGAGAAATGTTCACTTTCATCTGTTTTGCTTCTCCTTCCCCTAAACTGGGTTCTTAAGTTATCTGGCTACTCTAAGTTACTTGCCCTGCTTTTACATCTATTGAGGCTTTGCATACTGAGAAACCACACGCATAGAACTAAGTCAGCATCATAGCTACTAGCAAATGAGTACAGGATCATCCATAACCCAAAACCTAATTACAAAACTCTCAATTCTATTTTATAAATAGCATTGCATCTGCCAATTCTGTAATATGACATAAAGGTCTGAAAATAGTCAACCAAATCAAGACATAGGAAGTTATATTCTAATGTTACTCATAGTAGAGGATTGAGACATCTCTTAAGGCGTAAATGAAATTTAATTTCCTGAGTGCCTAATCAGCTTTGTTTCTTCAGCTCGTGTTGTGCAACTAAGGAGAAACTGATTTGCTGCACTTCAGCAACGACAACGAATTACTAAACACCAAATACTGGCAGGCTATGTGTTAAGTAACTTCTTGTTTGTCTGTGCAAGTGGCTCAGTATTTTAGGTTGCAGCTAAATTTAGCAACTTACCACAAGTTTTCTGCCTCCACAGAAAAACAATCAGAAGAATTTCAGCTACAGTACCAACTGGTAGTTCTCTGCAGGACCTCTGCAATTCCCTTACTTCTGTCCAAAATTTCTTAGAAAGTACAAAGAATATAGTGAAATGCATCTTCCAGACAGGAGCTCTCTTCCGAGAGTAGAAGGGTAGGTTGTCAGAAATCTTATTCTGCAATTGGTGCCCTATACTGTCACAGTTTTATACTGCAGGGCCAGGCAATTCTCTTCTCCTTTCCAATAGGTTGACTCTTTCCATAATAAACCCCCTTGAAAGTCAAAGCAATGCAATTGTGCTTAACTTCAGGTGTTTAAGTAGAATACTGTACATTTTCTGGTCTCAGAAACCAGCACTTTGTTCTTACACTATTGAATGTTCTGGCTTCCAAGCAGTATGATTAAAAAACCTCTACAGGTTGTGTTCCTGGCCCGAAACATGTCTATGGCATCTAAAGCATGTTGGACATCAGAAGAAGTTAGTTTTACTATTATGTTCTTCAGAACTGCAATGAGTTGTACTTCTAAACACAGTCCACCATAGCTTTAGCTATGGACAGTCAACAAACTACAATAGTACGCAAAATCCCGGTAAGACTGAGTCTAACTCTGTAACAACTTCCCTGTTACATAGTGCTCTCTGTTATGCAAGTCCTGCAATGCAACTTGTCCCTTACTTTGCTGAACTGCAGTAGAAATCACAGGCGGGGGTATGTTAACAACTGTGTTTCAATAAACAACAACAACAAAAAAAAACAGATCACAGTACACTCACAGTCATATCAGTCTGAAAAAGCACATAAGGAAGCAGCACACTTTGCTTAACTAGTAAGTTAAACTTTACTCATTCTTATTTGCATCTCACCACTTCCCGTCAATTTTAAAACAAGTGGCATTTGAATAGCACAGGATGTTTGCAGATACTACCTGAAAACAGGCTTTAAAAACACCTGTCACATCTGTCACACACAAAGACATGGTAAATAAGAGGATAAGGGAGAAGGACAAACAAGTCAGCTCTTGAGACGGTACAAAGTAAAGCTACAAAGTTCACATTCAGAAGAGACTTCTTTGTACTTTAAAAAAAAAAAAAAAACAACATGATTCTAAACTCAGGACAGTTCAAAGCTCACCTTTTTAAATTTTATAAATATTTGGCTGCTTGACATACACTAGAGGATATTTTTATTTTGAAAAAATATACAACAGATCCTTCCTTTCTCTACAATAGACGTGGAGAAGAATCCTTCTGGGCAACGAACTTAAAAATCATCTGAACACCAAGTTTTCTAAGTTGCCCTTAGAGATTAAATTTTGTTTATAGGTGAGTCCCTAGCAAATTGACAGCAAAAAAAAGTCCCAAAATGAGACTACATGGATTTGAACAGCAGCACTGAGGAAGTACAACAGCAGCATTTAAAACCAAACTATAGAACTAAAATATTTTAGCCTGAATTAACAGAACCAACATATAACTCTAATTTATTATTTTTAAAATACTCCTGGGTTCTGCAATAAACCAAGGCAAATGTCCATATTTTTCACACTTGTGGAAAGGCACTGTAAAACAGACCGATATTATAAAACCTCATTTGGTCTTCCTCATCTGCATTCCAAGACACATGGAAGTAGGAAGTGTAAGCAATCAATTTCATACACAGGGATCAGATACTGGCACAAGCACCGGCTTTAAATGCAGCCTATAACACGTTAGAAAAACTGCAGACCTCTTCATGGGTGATTTCCCTCTGGCCTTTACATCTCCCATTTACACTGCATTCCTAGTTGATGGAACATGAGCAGCAGAAGGGACACAACTGGTTCAGAGCAGTGGTCTCCAAAGCAAGTCGTGCAAGACAATCCACTGCAGTGTGAGGAGATATTTTTCACGATATAATTTAAGTGTAAAAATAGTGTTTATTTCATCTTCACCTCATCCTTTAAGTTCTGTTTTGGGTCTTATATAAATAATACAAGAGTACAGTAGTACTTGCAAATAATTCATAAATAGAAATAACATACGTATTGCTGGTGCATGTTCAAAAGTTTTTTGTTTTTTTTTTTATGCTAATAGTAGCACATGATCAAAAAAGTGTGGAGACCACTGGTCTAGAGCTCTATCCATACTCATGGAAATCATGAACTTCTTCAGAGCAAGTTTCATGCTGGAAGATCAAACAGTTGCAGTGTTAGGATTATTATTACTAGAATTGAAGATCAACTGTTATAAAATTCACAAAAATATCCTTAAGTTTCTCTTTGTCAAAATGGAAGTGCCATCAGCATGGAAATGTTGACTTTTAATAGCATTTCAATTAATGGTTTGAATTTTTGTCAATATTAACTACAATTTACGTGCTTAAATAAGTCTCCAACATCCAAGTTTCATATAAAACCACAAAATCAAAATGCTGCTCGAGTCCGTGTGATCCAAATTGGTAGTACACTGGTGCCAAAGACAGCTGCAACAAGCTCTTTATTTGGCTAGCCATCCTAGATGAGGTTGTCAAAGATCATCTAAATAAGATGCTATTCTTCTTTAAACGTATGATGTACAGTCCTGTGGGCCCTGATTTTTGTCTTCAGTGAAAGCACACTCAAAGTTGGACTTCCCCAGTCTTCCATTTGAAGTATTCTGTTCAGCTATCAGGTAGAGATGTTGACTTATGTGAGCAGACAGGTTCTCAGTTTTGAGAGGTCAGCCACAACAGATCACATTTTGCACAGCAAGCATTTTTGAGACACTACCATATAGACAAAACAAGTTGAAAAGGCACTAGAGAATTCAACTTTCTAGAGCAGAGTTGCAAATTCACTTATAATAGTGCAAATGCTTGTATGAAGCTGAGGAAGGAATCTGCCCTTGCAAAGGGAAATGATCACCTCTTTTAATGACTTTCCAGAAGACACTGAGTTCAGTTAGTCAGAACTTTGAGGCTAAGTCTGGCATAAACCACACCAGTAATGTCTTTTTTTTTTTTGCTGATGAAAGACCTAGGTTACTGAGTACTTAATAACGTTAAAAACCAGCTCAACACAAGAAATATAAGAACCAGCAGTTAGCAGGTATCTGCTTTAATCCCCTCTATTAGCAAATGATTACGGGTGAAGTAAAGCCTCTCTGTAAATCTCCAGTTACTAAACAACAAAGAATGTAAAATGTTTACAACACACTCATCTCATGTTCTACTTAGAAAACTCACATATATGAATTACAGTAGATTATTCATTTAGAAGAACTTTAAGTAACTGCTTTAGTTGAAAGCTGGCTATCAATATTCAATGACAGAGAAAAATAAGCACTCAAAGCTCATTTCCAAATAGTTTCAAAAGTTTTCTCTGCCTTTTAAATAACTAATAGTAGGGTTCATGTTATAGACCTCTGAAAGCACCTACATTCATTTCCTGCAATGGAGTAATTAAAGCCATAAAAATATCTGTTCCAACTAATTTCTTACACAAGTATTGTCAAAATTACTTACTCTTAATTCTCCCACTAACCTCTGTACAAGAGCTTGTTGTGAAACATACTTAATATGAAATCTTAGCTTTGTCCAAGATTTCGAATGACAAAGGAATTGTCAGAAGTACGAAAACAGAACAGAATCACAGAAAAAGTAAGGTCAGAAGGGGTCTCAAGAGATCACTTAGTACAACTTCCTGCCCAAAGCAGAGCTATCCTCAAAGTTCAATCAGATTGCTCAGGGTCTTATCCATTTCAGTTCTGAAAAATCAAAACAGTTGAGATTACAAGCCCTCTGTACACAAACTTTTTCAGTGCTTAAGCACTGTCACAGTTAAGTATCTTCTCCCTTGTGTCCATTCAGTTTCTTTTGTTGCAACTTGTGACCACTGCATCTTGTCCTGCGGTTGAGAACCCCCGAGCAAGTGCAGTTCTATCTTTTTCATACCCCTGTATTTAATACCAGAAGACTGCTATTAATCCCCTAATCTCTCTCCTTCAAGCTGAAGAAACACTGTCCTTACATATCATATGATCCAATCCTCCCTTCATCAGCACTTGGCCCTCTGCTGACCTCACTCCAGTTTACATCTCTTGTAGCAAACAGCAGCAAGCTGGACACACTACTCCAGCTGGGGGCCCAGATGTGCTGACAAAAAGGAAATACCCACTTCTCTCAAACTTTGTATACTCCTCTCTCAAACCACTGGACTTGCGATATGCGCTGTTGAAGGCCAGTTGCACACACTGCAAACTTGGTGCTACTTGTGTCCACCAGTAACCCCCCTCCTTGTTCTCTCTGGGAAGCTGTTTTCTAGGCAATTAGTCACCCAGCTTGTATTAGCACATGAAAGCTATTCCATCTGCAGTGAAATACTGTATTTGTCTTTGTTACAATTTGAGGTTCTGTCAACACATTCTTGAGGACCTTCCCAGCAGCCAGTTATCAGCCAGTTCCACCCCCAGCCTGACTGTCATCTGCTAACCCGATAAAGGTGTACTTCCACCATGTCAGCCACTGATGAAAATGTTATGTAGTACTAGCCCCAGGACCAAATCCAAAAAAAGAACACAAGGTAAATGACAACCACTGAGCCAGAGTGACAGAACCATTTAGGCTGAAATGATCTTCAGGTGGTCCCAATCTAATTTCCTGCTTCAAGCAGAGGTCCACATTGAATTAAGACCAGGCTGCTCATAAATTTTTCTGGTTAGATCTTGAAACCTATAACTATTATCCCTGCCTTGGTGCTTAACTACTTATTGTGAAATTTCATTATATCCAGACAACCACTCCGCCCCCCGAATTCTCATTACAATTAAAAAAGCCACACCCAAAAGAGAAAATACTAAAACACAGAAATCAATCAGGTTATCAGGCATGCTTTGGCCTTTTTAATCCATGCTGGTTGCTCCTAATCATCTTTATGGGTGTGAAAAAGCCTTCCAGGAAGATATGTTGCACAGTCATTCCAAGGACTGAAGTAAGGCTTACCAGCCTACCCCTTTGATCTTCCTTTCTTTCCCTTTTGGGAGATGAGTAAGACTTCTTTTTCAGTGACTGGGAACTGTTACTAATTAATACGGCTGCAGGGTCAAGGTGAAAAAATGGTAAAAAGCAGCCTTATAACGATGTCAGCGCTTCTGGTAGCACACCACCAGTGCCATAGATTTGTATACACCCAGTTCAAGTGATTCCTAACTCATTATCCACAACACAGAAGATCACTTCTAACCGAAACTCTGAGCTTAGCATAAGAACCTACAAAGCCTGACAGTAGAACTTACAAGAAATGAGGCAAAAACTGCATGGACTCCCCAAGATTTTTTTTCTATCTTACAGCACTAGGTCATCTGCAGACCAACATCTTGTTCTATCTTTTCTTGTCAATATAACTACACAAAAGCCCTGGCTGTCTCATGCCCTTTTCCAGTTTAACTAGAGTGAAGCTTTGGCTTTTCCAGTTCCACCTGTGTGTTTCAGGGAAAGCTTCTACATACTTCCCGTATCAGCTCAATTAGCTTAGTACTGATTTTTCCTGTGTAAAGGTTACAGTACCACTACACTCACTCCTAGCTACAGTTGGTTCCTTCCCACCCCTACATCAGTTAGTGGCTGAATGATGAACCCAGGGAAGCAACTAACGAGCCTGAGAATTCACTTCATTTCACCTTTCTAAATGAATGTTCCTTCATCTGATTCACCACTTGGCACTTGAACACACCAGAAATAAGTAGCTGGGATTTACATTGCAGTTCCACATCAGGAATAGAAACTGAAACTGGTGACCTCATTAAATCCTATTGCACAGGCTACTGTATTAGTAGAGCAGTATCTATAATGCTGATGGCATTAAAATGCTCTTTCAGATTTAGAAACAACTCGGTATTCCCATCTGTACTTACACTATCACGCAAAAATTGCATGTCTCTCCATTTCACACATTCCCTTCCTAGCAATTTTAATTAACAATGTTTCTATGCACTCTGATGTCTTTAAATTCAGGAAAGCATCCTACAGGAGCTGCACTATGGATTAATTCCAGTCCCCACCACCCTGGAAGAAGACGGACTCTCCGTACAGTCTGTTTCATTACTCCAGTCTCTTTGCATACAAAGGGTTATTACATTACTAAGTATTGGATAACTGCATTTTAGATAAACTACATCAATGAAATTATTGCTTTGAGTGATAAAGAAGAACAGCGAGAAACTTTTCTGTAAACAAGTTTAAACCCTAATGATGAAATATTTGGAAAATCTTATTACATCTTGAGAATACTACTTCTAAACACTCAATATTTTACTATCTTTCCCACAGGTCTTTGTCCCCACCAGCTAAATTTGTTTTTGAAAATTCAACAAAAGGATTGAGATATAGTTCACAAGCAACATTTCAAATCAATCTCATTGTACAGATCTATAGCAAAAGGTGGCAAGAATTCAATTCATGAAAAGCAGTAGCATCTCACATTTTGAACATTTACATTCCCTAGGTGTAGTAAGAACAGGCAAACAGTCGGGGATAAAAGAGAAAAGTAAGATATAGGTGTTTTACATTATTGTTTCTTTGCCTCATCACGGTGTATGGCCTTCATATCAGAAGGATGGCATGTATGATATTCCTTTGTGCAATGTTAGTGACATTCTGCACTTCACAGTGTATGGTGCTTAATTCCTCCAGAAATTTTATGTAAGAAGAAACATTTGAAAACAAACAGGTAAGTTTCCACGTAGCATCCGCTTTTTACGCTCTGTGTGATGTCTTTAAAGAGAATTCCTTGTAGACAGGTATGTAAGCTTTGATTTACCTTATAACAGCAGTAGAGGGGACTTCTTCTAACTGAAACAAAATATCTCATTTTGATATTCTGAACCTAAAGATCATCTTCTAATTAGTAATATCATGGTCAGGCATCTCGATTTAATTTTAACCTTGTAAAACGAAAGTAGTAGAATTCAACTGTAACTTACACTGTTGAATACAATCTAAAAGATGGACTTCGCCATAAAAGAAGCTACACTGGTATCCACTGAATTAAAATGTCTTTCCTTACAACTCAAACAACATTTAACTCATTGCCTCAAAGAGTAAGTTCTGTGTTTTTAAGTGGAACATAGATAACACAAGCTTTGAAAACACGTAAGAGTGACACACTCCTCAGTCCTCTGAAGGAGAAGCAAATTTATGTAAAACACATCTTGGAGAAGGGAGGAAAACAACAACAACAAACACTAAAAATCCCATATACTCAAACAAGGTTTACCTGACAATCTTATTTTCTCACAATGAGAGGTGCAGGAGGGAACTACTGTGTATTATTAATCTTCCTTCGATTTTTCCTTTTCCCCCCCCTCAGTTTCAGTTGGTTCACATCTCTTCATGAGTTCTCCAGTATAACTTCTTTGAGATTCATCCATATGGGAAAAGCTATTTAAAAAAATGTATTTTAAAAATTTAAGCCAAAATTCACTACTTTGACTGTGTGTCAGTTGCATGTTCATAGTCTTTTCAACAGTTTACTGTTGTCACCTCTCAGCTATTTAACTCATTTAATCCCAATGTTCTCTCTGTAGCACTGCAGATCTCAACTCCTTGACTGAGAAACTTCAAGGATAATCATGCAAAAACAACTGAAGAAAAAAGCCATTTTCTACATACTTTCATTCTTCAGTCATCCTACAACTTCTGAAGTCACTGTGAGTTTATTCTAAGTCAAGCAAAAATTTCTGCCCTTATTCTACTTGCCCTAGCAGTAAAAATGTAAGACGATGCTATACTAATCCACAGGTCATAAATACTTGAGGTAGTGAGAGGAAATACAAACACCACACTTCCTGAGATGTGACTAATAATCTAAAAATATAGCAACAGTTCAATACTACAGGCTTGTGAGTTAACCGACTCCGTGAATCACAGACTATTTAAGGCTGAAAGGCAGCTCTGGAGAATATCTAGTCCAACATCTCAAAATTTGTCCAACTAGATCAGGTTGCTCAGGATACTGAACAGCTGAGATACATGCATCTAAGAGATGAAGGATTCCACAAACTCTCCAGGCAGCCCTTCTCAGACCTTGATCATCCTCAAAGTGAAATATTTTTCCCCTTTTACCTAACTGTAATTTTTTATATCCCAGCTGGAAGTGTTGCCTCTTTCACTGCGCACCTAAGTAAGCAACTTTCTCTGTATCCTGCCCTTGGTACAGAAAGGCAATAAAACTTTTCCCCAAACTCTCGTCTCTGGACACGTCCAGAGACCTCATGTCCAGGTGTATGTCAACACCCTTCTTGAAGTAACTGGACACAGGAATTAGATTAAGTCTTAGAAGTGCCAGGGAGCAGGGAATAATTTCCCTTATCTGCAGGCTGCTTGCTTGCTAATACAGCCTTACGATTGCTGCTCATCTTCAACAGAATAAGAGTGCAGCGTGAACTCATTTGAAGCTTGATGTCCACCAGGACCCTGAAATCCTTTTCTGAAAAGCTCCCACCTAGCCAGTTAGTCCTCAACTTGTGTATGGGTTTCTTTCTTTCAAAACTATTGCTCTGACTGTTAAAAGCGTTCCATTGCCTAGGACACAAATAAGGACCTTAGGTAGTACTACGAAAATCAACTCTTAATGGATGCCACTGGTAGGTTAAGTGCTACTTAGAAGCAATGTTGCCGATCACAACCCTCTGAGTCCAACAGCCCAGCCAGTTTTCCTCCAACCTTACAGTCTGCTTACTCAGTCCATATATCACAGACATTGATCTGACCTCTCACTGTCGCAAACATCTTGCTAAATAGGTAGCAGAAGGAGGAGGGTTTACTCCACAGCCTTCCCAGAGACAAAGAACAGCCTCACAAAGACAACAGATGTCTCTCAGCACCCTCAGATCCATCTCATCTGATCAGATGGACTGCTATAAACCTAGCTTGCTTAAAAAGTATTCCCTAACTCCATCTTCCTCTAACATGGAAAGTACTCCATTGCCACAGACTCTCTAAATAGGCTGAGGGTCCTGAGAGGTCTTACAAATAAGAAGAGAGGCAGAAAAGGCCTTTACATATTTTATCACTAAGCCTTCTGTTCCACTAAGCAGTAGGTCCACATCTTTCTTTGCCTTTCTTTTGTTATCAGAGTACCTAAACCCTTCTATGAGGGCTGCTCTGAAAGTAACACCTCCTATGTTCTTATGTTATCCCATGACATCAGAGGCAGATGGTGGTGGTATGGCAGCAGAGGTTGAACCTTCCCACCAATATTCCACTCCATTTTGTTGCTGTGTGTATGAAGCGAAGGTATGGAATTGAATTCCTCCACACAAAAAATTGTACCCATCGACATTCATCAATGCTTGCTGAACATTTATGGAGACCTAACAGTGGATGTGAGCACAGTGAAGCAGTGGGTGGTGCATTTCAGCAGTGGTGACAGTGATGTGAAAGACAAGCCACGCTCCACACAGCCATGCACAACGTCACACCATGAAATGAAGAGTGTCTCAATCAGCACATCTATATGAATTGGCTAATGGTGGTGACTATGTTGAAAAATAGTACTTTGTAGCTGAGAATTTGGTCTATCAAATAGTGCTATTGTGCTCTTCGTATCTGTTGTAGTTTCCATGGAAATATGACATAAATAGGAGGCATCATTTTCAGAGTGACCTACGTAATATCCTTCAGACACCTTGCTAGCTTCAGCTTCATCTGAACTTGGATTTTCACATCTTTGTCCCTGCACATTTGTGCAAAGTTTCTGCATCCCTTCCAGCAGACCCTTTTGCTCTCACCTTCTGTGCAACTGTTACAGCTTCCTCAAACCCTGACCAGAGACAAGTAACAGCCCAGGAAAGCACTCCCAACCTTTCTCACACTGTCACAGGAGAGTCTTGGAATACAAAGAAAGGCCTCTAAAGCATTTTAGCTTTCTTTGCTTTACAAAGGTTGTGGTGCTGTGTTCTCTATACTCCAAACACACCAAAATAGGGAGTCTGCTCTTCCATCAAAGAAACAAAATTTTATCACTTTCCTTAATTGCTCTTCCACTAATCAGCCACTTGAGCACAAAACTCAAGCCCTAAAGTACCCTGGTTCTTCCTGGTAACTTCCTTTAAAGACTCAAGAAGAACTAAAACAGAACACTGAGTTCAAACACAACACCCTCCCATTTTCAACTTTTAACAGCATAAAAAACAAAGCTGAGGTTTACCACTGAAATTTCAAGTACCGCTACCTCAGTTTTCTCACTACTGAAACATTCCCAGGGCTTATATACAGAAAGCTCAGATTCCTCATGTGACCTCTCGGAGAAAGCTTTTATCTTCTTTCATCTGCCTCCAGATGAATCCCATGTTTTTCCATTTTGTAACTCCAGTTCTTGCCTAATGACTGCCAATGAGCTGATTCACACTCTACCAACCTTAAAGTTGGACTTGTAGAGATATATTGTCCCAATGCACATACTTCTTTAAAATGTGTCAAAGAAGCCTGACAGCATTATATAACACCATTCATCTAGTCTGCACTTCAGGCCTTCAGTACAGTGGCTCACACAACATACCAGTCTCTGGAAGTGGTACTGCAGTTCAGCTGAGTTACTTTCCCTCAGAAAATAGTCACAGAACCTAACAATTTGACCAAAATCTACACATCTTTTCATGGGTCCTTTGAGATCACTGATAGAAGTATCCTTAAAATGAATTCTCTAACTGAGGTCTAATGACCTTTCCCCCAAAAAACTTACTTCAAGTTTTCAAGTGTTAAAGTTATTCCTGTCTCAAAACACTTTCATGTACTAGGACAACAAATTAGTTTCTTATCTGGAGCTGGTTATACAATTTCCTCTAGAGATTTTTGTCATGGTAACTGAAATGGAGTACTGGCCTGATGCAGTTTCTTCTGGCCAGAGCAGAGAAGCTATACATCTTCATCCAATACTGAAACTGACTTTATTTTAAATTGCTACAGAAGACATATCCTCGCACCAACTGTCCTAATACAAGCTTGAAGCTAACCGAACCACCAGCTTAGCACTTAAGACAAACAAGGCATTTTGTAAGCTGTTCCTTATTTAAATCATACACTAATACACTTTTCTCACAATCCTATCAATTTTTGATTAGAAACAAGAAAAAAAGATTAAATGACTACCTCATAATACAAATCAGTACAGAGTATTATTTAAATTTTTATACATTTTTTCCTGTAAAAGGGAAAAAATAAAAATCTTGACACACAATGATTCAGGGATTGCAGAAATAAGAACTGAGTAGAATAGATGAAAGGAGATCAAGTCCACGTATTCACTCAACCCGATGCATTCAAAATAATGCAAATAACAGGAGGTCTAAAGATGAATTACAGTTTCCTACATACTCTATTCAACAATATTAAGCCTCAAGTTTTCTTGCTTCTATCTTCTGATTCACCAGAAAAAAGACCCTGTCGTCCCTCACCAATATTCAACCTAAGAGCAGAAGTGGAAATGGGAACATGGTGAGCATTTAAGCAACTGATAACTCAAAGGCTGGGTTAAGTCCAAAGAGAGAAAGGGAAGGAAAAAAGTAAGTGTTGTAACTTGTGAATTGTTTATGATTTTGAAGCAGATTTCTTCAGATAAAAAACAGCAGTAAGTTTTTTGCCAAGGCTAAGAAATCAACTCACTGTAACTGCAAGTAGGCAGTTTCCCATGGCAACTACAACAATTTTGCACAGGATCCAAGTTTTCATTGAAATGTTCCATATTTTCAAAAATTACTTATTTTCAGTCCACTAAAATTAATGTAACCCTACCTCATTCAATCTACAGCAGAAAGACTGCTGCTCAGTGGTTAAGCAAATGCTGCCCATTCCAGTAGTTTTCCAATTGCAGTCTGAATGGACCACAGCTGTCCATGGACAACTGAACAGAAGAAAGTGACCTAGATTTATTATGTGGGATACTAGCTTCTACTCAGAATTTAAGATCTAGAAGTTGTTTCTTGTTATTGCTGTTTAAAGACTGAAAGCAGCTGTATTAACCAGCAGAAAGACTTAGCTATCTTTGCGTTTGTGACAGGAGATACTTTAAAATGCCTTTTTATAAATTTCCTAACCTGAAAAACAAGGAATTCTCTTAATTGTCATTTTTCTTCTCTATACACTTTGGAGAATATTTGGGACAAATTGTCTTTATCTCTTCCTTCTTCTGCATCTTAGAAATATAAACAAATAGTAGAAGTGTCTCCAAGAAATCTTGTAGGTGATGATCAAAAAACAAAATTGAGTTAACAGATGTTGACAAGGGAACTTCTTGAACATAGAAGGTTAAGTCTCAGTGGAAGAGGATGCAGACATCAGTAGCAACTGTTGCTCTGGATTCACATGTAGTCTTTTCAATGAGTTTTGCTTATGACATCCACCTGAGCTTCAGTACTTAAGCTAAGAAATGATACTCAAAGAATTTCAGCATAACATTCCCTCTAAAAGACTCACTGTCTTATCATGAAAGATATCTGCACAGATTACCATGAGTCTACTCCAGTAGACATTCTGCAGCAAGTACAACCAGAGCAGGCAGATGTAGATATCCAAGGATGTTTAAAACAGCTATCTACTTTCTCACTGACATAAGTGATTCTCTGCTTTAACAGAAGCTTCAGTTGCTGAAAACAAACAACATTTGGTCTACGCAAGTTAAGAAAATGAATTATGAACCAGATGCTGGATTTTGCCTATCTTGATATGGTATTTAAAATATTCTGAAAAGCTTTTATAAGCATCTTTACACTTATTTTTGATTAAATCAACAAAAAGGTTCTTAACTAGCCTACTTTCCAGGTTTTATTTGTTAGTGGTAAACAAGCATCTAGCTTATTCATTGTACTCAAATGCAAACTGAAGTCCTTTGTCTCAGTCAAAAGAATATGACTGCAGAAACAAATTGACTTACTGAGCCATCTGTGTTCCAGTTGTTTCATCAGCATTTCTAGAGACAAAAACCTGATAAATAAGTTGTTCTGTAGAGTAAAAATGAAGCTACTGTTTCAAGAGTTTCTAGAAATTTGTGCTACAACCCCAGCTTTGGAGATGTATCGATTATTTGCATTATTGAAAGTAGTTGCTCTCATTCCAACAGTTAACTGCTTAAGACTTCAGTGAGAAACAGTGAAAACGACTCACTTTGCATTAGTAAGCAATAAAATAGCAATGTAGGGGTCAGCTTTGTATCTCCTCTTAGCTGTCATGAATATTACTTTAAAAGTTTTGGACAAAAGTATTCACCTCTTAGGCAACAGCTCTGAGTAATGGCAGCAACTAGTTTTGACAGAACAAACAGTTGCAGACAGAGGTATCATTACTCCTAATAAAAGAGCTGGAGCAGATGTCTGAAGGATTCCACCCACAGCAAAGAACGCACGCTCACTGCTACTTCACTGTCCAGAGAACTACTTACATCGATGAATGTTGGTGTGCTAAATGTTCAGGATCATGAACAGTCAGCAATTAGATGCATTTTCTAAGCCTTTGATTTCAAATTCTAACAATTTTTTCTGGGCAAAAAGTTAAAATGCTTTAGCTGCAGCACCAAGGCTTGTCTCTTAGGTGTGATTTTGGATACAGGAGCACAATCAAAAAATCAAACTATTTAATTCATTCTTAAGGAATCACAACCAGAATGTAAGACCATACGCCTTAACCTGACATAAAACTAATGTTCAGTCTAAAGAGATGTGTTAAGCACTGTACCCACTGAACACAGTGCAGTGTCCATTTCACAGGCAACACGTAGCTGGCCTTAGAAGAATTTTTTCCTCCAGAAGTGACTGGCCAGAGTCCATGTTTTAACATTGCTGCATTTTGATCTGAGGTAGAGGACTCACCACTCCAAGGGTATATCAAGCAGAAAAATGCTCCAGTTTTCAAGGGGTACCAGGTTATTGCTAGACAGCAGACAGGAACAACACAAAGCGGAAAGCAGGCAATTCACTACTGTACTATCAGCAGATCAACAATGGATGACATCATCAGTTCAGATCAATCTCCTTCAAAATACCCACTTATGCAGTTTGACACAACTCAGACTTAATACATGAGATCATTTAGTCATGAAATTCTGAAAGTGAGTTTGGACAGAAAAAATACACTCCGATGTTCTGCACCTCCTTCCTTGGTACCGCAAAGTCTGTGTTAGGGTAAAATAATAAGTGGAGGGATAAAAGCATCGAGGGATTTATTAAGAGGATTCAGGCAGTTTCCATTGTCAGATCATTGGCTCAGAAGTTAAACAATAAGTGAAGACAAAGCAGTTACCACCCAATCTCCACCTAGTTGCTAGCTCTGAATGAAAGCATTTTCAGCTACTGTAAGAGCATCAACATCTGTATTAAAATTCTTGGTGCATGTTGTCCAAAGAATGCACAGGAAATGACTGTTTTCCTTACAGGAGAACAGTTAGGGGCCAGCTACTGAGTTTCAGTTTCCATCGATGTCACCTTGGTATTTATATTGTGTGGTCTAAAAACTAC
Source organism: Penelope pileata (assembly GCA_013396635.1). Taxonomy (NCBI): domain Eukaryota; kingdom Metazoa; phylum Chordata; class Aves; order Galliformes; family Cracidae; genus Penelope; species Penelope pileata. Next base: position 60,980 of record WBMW01001003.1, read on the forward strand.
TACTAATGATAAAAAAAAAAAAATCACGATAATAAAAGTGAGTTCTCAAGGTTAAAGTTGTGCTCATTTCCTCATTTATCCTGTCATATCTGCCTAGTGGAATACATCTTCCAGAATTTATTGCTAAGATTTAGAAGGCACTGAATTCACATTTCGTAACTGAGGCTAGACATCAAAAGCACAACTTCCTTCTCCAGCATCTAAATACGGGATACATCCAAGACAAGATCAAGCGTTCCATCAGACCTAAAGCAATGAAGTTTACCTTCTAAATAAGTTTTCATATCAGATTAGGATGCATTGTTTTTCTCGGTACATTGAGTTTACATTTTGTTCACATAGAAAGGCATGAAAAATAGATATCAAAATCAGTATGAGTTCTAGAAGCTCCGAGCCTTACACAGACTTTTGCTGACACTCTGAAGCAATTGGTGAAATAGAATCATAAAAAGTCACATATCGTGGAAGTAAAAAACTTGATCATAAAAAGCTGTACTCTAGGCAGTATATACTTGGGAAACATACGTTAATATTCACAAAATGGCTTTGCAAACCACTTATATGCGCAGCATTCAGCTATATAGCAATATTTCCATTAAATAATAACAATATTGATATTACACTCAGATTCTAATTTAAACAAGCCTTTAATTTTAAATAACAAAAGTTAAGCTACTCTTTAGCCACGGAAGAGTTAATGTTATTACTGAAAGCATTGAGAAGCTAGGAATCTAAGGAATAAAGATATTCCCAAACATCTTTCTCGAGTAAGAAGGATCCTGCAAAATTCTTCAACAGGGCATGCTCAAACAGAAATGCAGGTCTCACTTCACAGGAGAGAACTTTCTTGGCCTCCTCCACTTCCTCCTCCTGATTGCATTACCTGAACTGAACATCAGAAGCGTTTCTGAACAAACATTTTTTTAAACACTCATTGCCTACAGGACTTATATTCATAGCATCATTAACAAATCTGTTTAGAAGAGATATGTTGGCAACTGCCCTATGGACAGCTCTATCTTTTGTCTCAAATGGCCTTCCAGCTCATCTTTCCTCCTTGAAGCTATTCACTAATTTATAGGCTACAAGTGTGTTAAAAAGAAAGTTCATACATGGCTGAATTTTGAGCCAAGGTACAAGCCATTCAATAATAATTATCTATTGTGTGCTCATAAGAAACTTTGAGCACACGATTCTGTTTTATAAACCAACTCCATAATTAAATACACATTAGAATATTCTTTGAACTTCAGCTGGGAGTATGACAGGCAAATGTCCAGAATATCTTTCTACTGATGTTTTGGTCTGTTCAGCTTATTAGCCACTACGTGCAATTACTCTGTTTGATTTTCAAAGTGTAGCTGAAGGCTAAATAAAATGATTTCACCATTTCCCTTCTGGCCTGTAACCACTGAAGAAGGCAGCAAATGTATAGAAGCAAAGACAGAAGTCTAGAGGATACCACAATTCCTGTTGCAGAAAAAAAGCTACAAAAATCTTTTCTTCAGAGAAATGCAATGACTCTCAGTGCACTGCATATCTGCACTGAACTACAGAATTACACTGCATACAAAACACTAACAGAAGAACGCTAAGGCCATAAAAGCAGCTGAAGTGTCAAAAAGCACTAAAATTCAAGTCCCCCAGAATGCTTTAAAGTCATGTTCATATGTATGTGTATTAAGATACTGAAATTACAAGATCATGTTTCTCTTTCTCTTCCAGCTCTACCTTATCAGGATTTCAGCTGCCTTCAGGACAACACCAAGTTACTATATCATTTCTTTTTTAAAAAAGAATAACCAAAAAATCCAACAAGAAAGCACAAGTACCTTCTAGTTTAACTGACAATTACAGCAAGAATGGTAGCTTAGTCAACAGGACTCATTAATACTGATTACTTTTCAAGTCAGAGAACCACAGAGCTTCACTGCATGAGAGCACTGCACATACTAATCTCTGAAACACTGGAAGGAAATCATTGTTTCCCCTCCCCTTTCTGGCATATGATTGTAGAATTTACCATAGGTGGTTGCAGTCAACCTAGGCTTTAGCATTAACTGGCAACAAAAAGAGCCACTATCATCTCCAGCATCCAGTAAGAATTTCAGACTCCAATATGAGCTCTTCACATCAAGCTAAAGCAGAAAATCATCAACCAGTTTAAAACTGCTGAAAGTGCACTTTGTAAGAAAAACAATTGTTATATAACAGACTGGTCACTGATTGGCACTTAATTACAGTTAATGCTTTTGTCTTAGTAATAGGAGATCTTCCTACCAAACAACAACTACTCCTTTCCATAGGAAAGTACAGGTACGTAAAAACAACAACCCAGGTGAAGAGGTTCTTAGGCAAAAGTAGTAACTTTGTTCACATTTTTGTCTGGATGCGTATCCGGAAGTTCAAAATAGCATAAACATAAAACCAGAAAAAAAATGTTAAGAACACAGGGACACATATAGAAATGAATATGTGACTTAAGTAATAAAATTTGACACATTCCCTAGCTTTCACCATCTTTCCTCCTTTTCCTTTTCTGACCTTTCTGATGCATCTTTACAGCACCTTTTATTCTCACAAAAAATTCTTGGACTTGTGAAGTCTGTATTTCCAAGACTACGTTCTCCTTAAGCTTAGGTAAGTTATTTAACCTTCACATCCTGATACCCTACTTGAGTAGATCTTGTAGCAGTATGAAAACACTCAATCAGTATTTTCACTTATATGGCCTGCATGACTCACCAACTCCATGGTATCCAGTCAACATTGAAGTACCTAACCTTCACAACTAACACAACTTTCCACTTATTACTCCAAATGCAGACTGCTGCAGAGCTCTTTGATTTCAAGAAAGCTCATCTCAACTTCCATATACCCTCCTGTCAAAATCAACAGTGACCAAATGAATGAGAATATAAAAATTGGATTGAAAAACATGGATTTAACAAAGGAAAAAAGATACAGGAAGAAAAACTGAGGATAGAAAGAGGGAGAATGGGAAGGAAAGGAGTAGCATTAGAAGTAAATATTCTCCCCACAGCATCAAATTTTTTGACGGTTAAGAATAACATATTCCTAATTCATAGCGTTGCAGTTAGTGATTTATAAGCTAAAGACTAGCTCAGACAAAATAGTATTTAGCCACAGTGGAAATAAATTTCTCACTTCATTTATGGAGTTGAATACATTAGCAAAGTTTTCAGCAATAAAAATTTAAATTAACTCACTGTTTTATTAAAAATGGGTTTTGATCACACTTTTTTTTGTAAACAGCAATTAGACACATTCAGCAGTAATTAGGTAGATCAGCATAATAATAGTCTAAACAGAAACAAACAAAAGAGGACTTAATTCTTTAATTTGAGCAGGAAATTGACAGACCCAAGGATTCTGGGATACCCATCCAGCCAGCAAGTCACAAATTCCACCACAATGTCAGGTTTACATTTTAATAAATCCTATTTTCCCTGGAAAAACGTTTTTCTTTGTTGATCCACTCTATGTTAAGTCAAGGAGACTTTTCTGACGTGTCCTATTTTTCCTTTTAGTTTTATCTTAATTGATAAGACTCAGTGGAGATAGCACATACCACTTCAGGAAAAGATAAAGAAAAGAAAAATCACTCTTTGGGTAAGCTTCACATACTTCACTCCAAGTTCTCCAGAACACTGTTTCCGATGTACAGACAGTAAGAGCTGGCATGTATCCCTAAGGAATTAAGAACTGGACATTCTAAAATTGATTAGGTTGATCAAAGTCAGTTTACAAGCAACAGCCACAGCACATGCTCCCAAACAGGTTCTCTTTGTACTAGGCTAGATAAATACTTCATGGTGTTCCTCTATATGTACTTAAAGAACTGATGCACATGCCAATAACATTTGTGAGCTCTTCTTTGCCACATCATCAGACTCTTTCAAATCACATTTGGGAAACAAATCAACCATCCTGAAGAGGCGTTCTTCATTGACCTCCTACATCTTACTGTACCCAGCCATGCTGTGTACTTCAAAAAGTTACTCTAGCACACTCATGGCATCGTAGTTAATAACAACTCTATCATGAATACAAAACCCATTACCAGCTTTTCTTTTCATCCCTTCACAGACACTGAATAGTGAGCAACTGTATTGTTCCACAAAAGAAAGATTTGTTATCACATTCAAATTGATAAAGGAAACTAAACATCGACTTTCAGTTTAGTTTTACTGTTTCGTCATACTATCTTAAGCGACAACACTCCAACACACTTGAGCAACTAAGAGAAAAAGAACAGAAGGCCTACAATATTCCATGTACAGAAAAACTCCATATAGTGCAAGTATTAGCAGAACATCTGGAAGCCACAACACAAGTATCTGAGCAGCTCCACTGCCCTCAGAACGGCAGCTCCAGATCACTGCTAGGCCTGATGTATTCCAACAGAACTACCGGGTCCTTTACACAGCACTGTAATCTAGCAAGGCTTTCAAGGTCTCTTCACTTAAAAGCAAGGCAACTGTTCCTATACTAGAGGCAAACCAGATATCAATCCAGATATAATAATAAAGTGCACTTTAGCATTCACCATGCTGAGCTAAGGTATATTTCAGTGTATCCAAAGTATGGTTAATTTGCAATTCAAATATTCCACTCATATACCATGGCCTTTCATTTAGTTTGCTTCTGAAGAAATAAAATTATCTCAATAGAAGCTCAAAAGAACAGAAGCTACCCCCCAAAAAGTTAAAGCTATTTCTTGTTGCTAATCATTTTTCTCCCAAACATATTTAAGTTTTCCCTTTCACAACACTTAGACTTGAACTATACCCTTCACAAAACATATTTTAAATCATTTTTTTTGCTTTAGTCTCCACAGTTAGTTTTGCAGTAGAAACTTTCTGTTAATTTCTCAAGTTACATCCATTCAAATATAATTATACTCCAAAGTGCAAGACTTTCTACAGTATCACAGTTCTGTGAAGAACATTGCTTTGTTTTCCATTCAAGTTATTGAAGGACCTCTAGCTTGTAGGTTTTCTTTTATTTTTTCTTTTCCCTTTCCTTTATGAAGTTAAAACAAAGACCCCCCCCACCAGAAATGCTCACTAGGCAAGCACAGCATACCTGTTTTCTAAACACATCAAACTCTTGGCCTGTCATCACTTCAACCTCCATATCCTCTCAGCAGTCAGAATCTGGTACTTTCAGTTTGGTAGGCTGTCCTGTCTTCTTATGGTATTAGGTTAGTTGAAATGCCAGATATATCTGTAAGCAGTGCTGTGTTTAAGAAGCAAGGATGTAGGAGATTACAGCAGCTCATGAAGTGAGGAATTCTCAGTTAAGCCACGGAAGACAAAATTACTCCAGGAAAACATTTATTGTAGCCTCTTTGTTACAAATTCAGGTTTACCTTGCCAAAATCTTTGTCCCCAGTGGCCGAACAGAAAGTACACTTAGCCTGAGAAATCTACTGCTAACTGGAAAACTTACATGTTGATAGAGAAGTCATGTTAAGCAGTTATATAACTTCACATTCCACTGGGGTAGGAGAATAAAGGGAAAAGCGCAAATACCAGTCACATTAAGTTCTGTAGGCTTAATATAGCCTGCTCTTCTTCTAGCTAGCACTTTTTAAACCCCCTGTTCCCTCCCCTGAGGGAAGCAAATTTCTCTAATCTGCGTGGGTCCTCCTCACCCATTTGATTCATCTGTTCCTACGAAAGTTTATGCTTTCCTGTGGAATTTTAAACATTTGAGTGGATGTATGTGGGAAGAGTGCAGAATTCCTTCAATCCCAGCCCTGCAAAGATACTTCTGAAGGCAACATATGTTGGCTACATTAAAAGGGAAGACATCAAAGTAAGCAAACAGTAAAAACTACTTTTTAATCTAGTCATCATAAAAATAGATGACACCATGCTTAACAGTTAGCATAACACACTAACTGCAGTACAGCTGTAGAAATTAACATTTACCATGAAAATTTAACAGGACTACAAGTTTAGAAATGCAGAGACTAATAAGACGTTTCTCACAGAAAGAAAGAAGTCTTACAGGACTACTCAAATCATAGTCTTTCACATTTGTATCAAGCAGAAAACAGCTGTGTCGTCTTCCAAAAGCACAGATTGGCAGCATCAAAACTCCTTTGCAAGGCAACAAAGCAATATTATGTGGCATTTGCCTGTTTCACTGCCACCCCTCAGAACTACTTGTTTTTGAGGAAGATGCTCGTTCTGAGGAAAGTATCTTTAGGAGAATACAATCTCTTTACACAAATAAAATAGAGACTCTTTCTTCTGCCCCTATACCCTTCACCTGTCTGTTGATGTGGCAGAAACTTTATTTAAAGAGGACAAACTATGCCATTGAAAAGAAAGGTTTCCATATTATACATGAAGTTTTTCCTGTTGTTTGGTTCAAAGTCTGACAGCCACTAAGCTATCTTCTTCATATCTTCTAACCAAATTTGAGGTGAAATAAAAGATACTAACGATTTCAAAGTTTTCTTCCACAGCTTGAAGTACAGAAGTGAAGAAAAGCCATAACTGATTACCAGGGGTTCAACTCTCGTAATCCCTCTGATGGCGTCCATTCATACTATCATTTTTGAAGTACTCATAATCATCTGGTTAACATTTGAAGACCTGCCACTCAGACATTACACAAAACCAAAGGTCAAAAACTTTATCATGCAATTGACAGTAAAACCACAAGATTACAAGCTGTTTTGTGTCCATTCAAGTAACAGGAAAATAACCCTAGAACAAGAACTGGAGAAAAAAAAGAGAAGCTGGAAACCAAAAGTTCCAGAAAAACAGATAAGAAAGTTAGAATTTTAGGTAGATACAGACTAATATATACTACTGCCTCTCATGTTACAAGGAAAGGAAATTTCTACCAGCGCAAAGTTTATAACTCTAGTAAAATTCCAGAACATTAAAGCATACTTAAACAGGAAAGCAGCAGGGAGCATAAGGCATACAGCTGATAAGCAAGAGAGTCAAAAGAACATGGAGAATGGAGAAGGTATTTTCCAGAGAACTCTAAGTCATGATTTGACTTCACGTATTTCATTAACTATGGAACTGAGAAGGTGAGTATCAGCTGAGGCTTTCCCTACACTTAGTTATAAAGCTTTCTTGCCCTTCCTCTATGTATGATTCCTTCTGTCTGCCAAAAAAGATTGCGCTCTTGCACTTACCAGAAACTGACCAAAAGAGATTAGCAAACCATTACCAAGGAAGATGTCAGCCAAAACTTGCTCTTACAAGCTTTGCTTCCACAGGAAACCAGGCTAAAAGTTTACCAGCCCATCTGTCAGGCAGATGTAACAGACTGAAAAGGAAACATTATATTCCTTGCTTTACTGGCAAGTGACGTGCTTAAGAACTGAAGCAAAAAGCATATTCACAGGTGAGGAAAAAGAATGTACAAAATTGGGCCACAAACAAATAATCATTGTTTATTCACCTTCTACATTAGAAACCATTCTAAAATGTAACGTCATTCAACAACTGTATGCTTCTTTCACTATAATCATCTAATCTTAACCAGTATCTCTCTTTTAAAGGTTTCTACCTCGTTTGTACAAGCAGAAGATGCCCTTCAGCCTCTTCAGTACAGCATCCACCAGGATGGCTCTAGTAACTACCAGTAGTAGTCTGAACTAAGTATTTGACTTTGCGCTGGATGGAGAGCGATCGCAGAAATCCATCTGCTATACTAGCTGCAGAGTCTTTCAGGAAGGATAAGAATATTTAATATATATATATTTTTAACTAGTACTGCAGTGGTCTTGCAGATATAACCTGACTCAAGATGGCCACTGCCAAACTTTTTGTCTCAGTAAGCGATTCGTAAGAATCCATTAAGCACTTGTGTGCAGCAGCTTTTCTCTAGATATATATGCAATTCTTGCAGAAGCTGTAGCAGGAATACAAATCTCCTGCTGAAACACTGTGGAGGCCTTTAAAGGAGAGAGAAAAACAAGAACAGGTCAATGTAGCATCCAGCTTTGTCACACAGACAGTTACATACAACATCATTAACAAATGGCTGAAGAAGGATAATATTACACCCAGTCATTACCTCTAGCACTTTGCAGACAGAGCAGAGCATGTGAGCACACAGCCACTTTGATGCAAAGTCCAGTAGCTTAGCTGAAATTGTCAGAGAAGACTATTCAAGCTAAGCTGTTGGACTTTGTACTAAAGCAGCTGGAAGTACTTGTACAGGATTCATTCTGCCAGGAGCGCTACAAGTTTGGGTATCTCCGGACTAAACTTGAGGAGTGGAGTAGGAAGAACTGAAGTCATCAGAAGATATGTCAGCACGTGTCAAGTTGCCAAAGACCATCATTAGCTTCTACAGGGATCTACACAATTACAGTTAAATTACACGTAAACCAAAGAGCTTTGTGATGGTCTGCTCCAATGTAACAGTTTCTAGACAATATTCCTGAGCACTAAACACCCAACAAAGCAGAAGCAGAATCTGGCCATTGGTACAGGTACTTTTGCCACAAAGCTGACAACTGAAGGCAAACAAGGACAGAATCCAGCCTCCAGATATGACAACGTGTCTGCAGATTTTTTTTTCAGCCATGACACAGGTTTCTACTGTTCCTGCAGCACTTGCTCTAACTGGATATCAAAACACTTGGCAGAAGGTTAATGAACTAAGCCTCGGCACACCTGGTAGCTCAGCATCACCCTATTAGGGATGAGCCCAGAGGCACAGCAAGGATAACCAAACCGAGGCCGCACATATGCACACACTCGAGCCCAGCGAGGCAGGAGTAGGACGCGGGCTGCGGGGCCGGGCAGCCACACGCAGCGGGATGGCAGGGCCGGAGAGCAGCGGAGCGAGAAGGAGGAAGCCCAGTGAGAGAGTGGGCCCCGGGGGGGAGGGGAAGCACGTCCCGGCCTCCGGCACAGCGCACAACTCGCGAACACGCCGCGCCCGGGCGGGCGGCGGTTCCCGGCTGCGCCTCGCCCAGCGAACCCTCCTCCATCGGCCGGAGGGCCCCCAGCACATCCCTCCCTCCTCGGCGCCGCCTCGCCCGGCCCCGGCCTTCTAACCTTGGACACGTAGTCCTTCACCTCATCCAGGTCCCCGTTTTTGAGGGCCCACATGAATTCCTTGTCGGACATCGTGGCCGCCGAGCGGAGAGGCGGGCGGGCGGGCGAGCGAGGAGGCGAGGGACCGGCAGCGCCTCCGGGGAGCGAGGGCGGCGGCGCGGCGGGGAGGAGCCCCTCCCGCGGCGGGCGGGGCGAGGCGGCGGGCCGGTGGCGGTTGGGGCGGTTAGGGCCCGGCGCGGCGGGAGCAATGCAGCCCGGCAAAAGCCGCCTGACTGGAGAGAAAAGCGGTTTACTGGCGCGCGGAGCTTCCGCTTCCGGTTTCCATTCAGCCCCCCGCGGTCCCCTAACCACCTCACCGGCACACCCACGCGGGAGGGGGGCGCGGGGCGCATGCGCTGCCCGCTGGCGGCCTCCTAGTGCACTGTGCACATGCGCCCGACTTGAGCGTCCCTCTGTTCCCAGAGCTACCGGGCAGGCTGACGGAATGAGGGGGCAGGGGTGGCGCGCATGCGCTCTGAGCTCCCGCGGCCTCTCCCCGCCGCAGGCCCCGCCTCCGGCGGCCTGGTGGTTGCCATGGCGACGGTCTTGCGCAGGGCCCCGCCAACCGTCTCGCAGGGCCGCCGCGGGCTGAGCCCTGTGAAATCCCGGCATGCGCAGCGCTGCGCTTCCTTCACGCGGTGTTCGGGGCCCTGCGGGCCGCGGTTGTGTCTGTGCCCGGGGTGTGGCAGGCTGCACTGGCTCAGACATCCGAGCTGCCTGAGGCGCTGCGTGTTTGAGTGTCTTTTCTCTCTGAGGAAAGGTCTAAATGTCTGTCCCGCAACACCCGAGGCACTGAGCATGCTGCGAATAATTATAATGCTTAAAAACATGAGTGGCTGGACATAAAAGGAAGTATGCAATAATTAATTAATATGTTGGTGCTTGGTGGTTGCATCTGTTTTTTCAAACCACATGTTTTGCGTATGGAACATGCGGTCTGTCACGTGAATCATGCCTGACTGCTGACAGGCAGCTGCTCTTTCTAACCCCCGCTGGCAATAGTTGTCCTGAACACGCCTGGAGCTAGAGCTGCCTTGACTGCATCCGCTCTGGCAACAGACTGAGAAAGTACAGCACTGCTTAAAAGTTAGAATCGTAGAATCATTAAGGTTGGAAAAGACCTCCAAGATCATCCAGTCCAACTGTCAACTCATCCCCACCATGCCCACTGAACCATGTCCCTCAGTGCCACATCCACATGTTGAACACCTCCAGGGAAAATGACTCCACCATGTCCCTGGGCAGCCTGTTCCAATGCATCACCACTCTTTCTGAGAAGAAGTTTTGCCTAATATCCAACCTGAACCTCCCCTGGCACAACTCGAGGCCATTCCCTCTCGTCCTATCACTGTTACCTGGGAGAAGAGGCTGACCCCCACCTCACCACAACTTCCTTTCAGGCAGTTGCAGAGACTGATAAGGTCTCCCCTGGGCCTCCTCTTCTCCAGACTGAACAATCCCAGCTCCCTTAGCCTTTCTTCATGAGGCTTGTGCTCCAGATCCTTCACCAGCTTCATTGCCCTTCTCTGGACATGCTCTAGCCCCTCAGAGTCTTTTCTGTAGAGAGGAGCCCAAAACTGAACGCAGTTCTCAAGGTGCAGCCTCAAGAACTTTTGGAGCATATATCATTTTGTTTGCATTCTTTCTAATGTTGTTACAGGAAAAGGAAAAAGAAAAACCACCTCTGAAAGGTAAATTGTCAAGTGCAATTGTGTTGTTTTGTAAATACTCCCAGTAGATGTGTAAAAATTTTCAGTGCGTAATTTTCTGCAGAAATGATAAGCAAGTTTAGATTTTTTAAATAAAAAGCTAAATCCAATTTCTTCCTTTATTAGGGAAACTAGTCCTGAGTTAATAAGTCTGGTGAAAACATACGTTCTGGATTATTTAGATATCTGCATATGCATCAAGGAGCCAAGCTGTGACCACATTGTTTATGAATGTTGCTGAACACTTTAGATTGCCATATTTGTACTCACTCACCCTTGAATCCAGTCTCTCCATTTTACCAACAATTTACCTATGTTTTCCTTACCTCGTCACTGAAGCAAAAAAATGTTCACACTACTCTCTTTCTCTCATGATCTTCTTAAGTACATGGTTTGCTCAGACATTACTATGCTTCTACCTGATATATGTCTTTTCTAGAGGCATACTCATTGGTTAGCTTCAGGTCTAAATTCTGAATGGCTTTGTTTAGTGACTAATACCAGATCTCTCAGACATGCATCCAGAAATAAAAACCTGGACCTCATAGCATTTTCTAGCTGTGGGGTATGTGCCTTAAAAGCTGTATGCACTGTATTAGCCCTCATTATTTACCTTGTACTTTTTCCAGGTTTAATTCCAACTCCTAGAAACCTGCTTGCACGTAAGAACTTTATTTCTCAGACATCCTAGTCAGAAGAAAAAGTGAGAGAAATGAAGTCAATACACTTTTATCACAGGAATTTCTTAGAATTTTTTCTTCTGAGATCGCTATAAAATTGCAGGTATTTGAAATGTATCTAAATATACAAAATCTGTGAGGCTTGGCTTTGATTAGAAGTCTTAAATTAGGAATTGCTTAAACTAGGAATTTTACACTTCTCCCTGCTTACGTTGTCTTTCTTGTAAGCAGTAGTGGAAGCAATCTCTTTGTGGAATGGATCTCCCCTTTCTACTGTATTTAACCATACTAACCAAAGCTCTAGGTTGGCTGTAAGCTCACTGTCTGGAGAATTAGTTAATTGCTGAGAGAGTCATAATTGTTAGCCATAGAATTTTTGCTGGTTTCTTGCATATAAGGCTTTACCTGGTGATGATCCCTTCTTCAAGGTGGTATTTTTAGTGTTATCAGCAGAAGTTTCAATGCAACATGCAAGTCATGCTCCAGAAGTTATACTATACAGATAAATACATATAACATATAAATGTTGTTTGTAATTTGGTAGAGGTATAATCAAATGTATTACAAGCAAGAACAAATAGCTTTGTCTGTGAATGTGTGCTTCGACAGACTTAAAACTTGCTATTTTGTATTTGACATCGTACAGAAAGCTCAAGAAGAACCACAAGATGTGTTGCCCCATCATTTGAATGGCTGGAGAGACAGGAAGCGAGAATGAGTTAAGGTGTAAGAAGACTGCTAGATCAGTGAACCAGAAACTGTGCTTTCCCTAACCCAGTCGTTCCTATTGAGGTGAAATTGATCTCTCTGCTCTCACACGTTAGGGCCCATTTTGAAGGCCTACATAACTGCTTAAGTGTCTCATAGAGTCATCCTGCTCTGCTGACTAGTGTGAATCTCACTTACTGAATACGAATATCATTGATTTTGATGTATCTTCATATATTTTCACGTAAGTTTTTGCACATAAGTGTAGTTTTACGTTTATCTCTTTGAAAAAATACATCATAATTCATTGGTATAAACTGTATTCAGTTATACAATGGTATTATTATGTATTACATATGCTTGTGTAAAACATAAATGCAGTGTGAAAATTGTCTAGAACAGAAGACGAGGCAGTAAATTTAGCTATCCAAATGAAAAAGCAAAAGAACATAAAAACCCAGGTAGGAGACTTGCATACGTGCTGGTCTTTTTGCAGTTGCTATATTTCCTTTCAGTAATACCAAACAGTTCATACACACAGCAGCTGCTAGTTTAGTAACAATAGCCATATGATAACATATAATATCATCATAAAGAAATCATTCTGATAAGGAGAAGATAATAAAGCTAACGCAAAATAATAGACTGAATGAAGTTATGACACTGACACGAGATCTAAGAATGACAAGTGAAAATTGGACAATTGATTGGTTTTCTGCTTATTAGTTTGCTGTACTTGTATTATTTGATGACGTTTGTCAGCCATGGAGAAGAAAAGCTAATATCTTTCCCTTAATTTTTGATTCTAGCTATAACTTTACTTCATCTTAGCTAATAAAGTTTTGAGTTTTAATCTACCCATCTTAAACCCTACTATACAGGATATGAAAGACAAGGATCTCTTCTCTCCCTGAATTCTCTGTTTAGCTGCATGAATCTCTAGTGAAATAGTTTGGTATTTGCTGACACTACTGCAAATAAATGTATTCCTAACCTTTTCAAAATCTGTGTAAATGTTTGAAATGTAAATATAAGGCCAGGTTTTGCTTAGCCGATATGTTAGGTGAGGTTTCTGAAGGAAGAGGGAATAGAAAAGAAAAGGAAGTTTTGTTTTTTTTTTTCTTGATGTCAAACAAGATTGCAGCTAGGGAAAACCAGCAACTGTTGACTATATTTGTTGTGGCACTTGAAATAACGCTAAAAGCAGCTGTATTTCTCTGGTTCTTTGGCACTTGTTCATGAATCCCATTTTGCCAAGGCTAGACCTTGGAAACAAATTTAGTAATTTTGGTGCCAGTCTTTGATAGTGAGGAAGGCAGCATTCTGTGGGAATGAATCTTCCCATGGAGGGGAACTGCTTTTGCCTTGGGCACTATTTAGTAAACATGATCTAGCACTCAGTTTAGCGATTGCTAAGCAAGAAGCTGACTCTGAAAACCAAAACAAGGAGTTGACAAGTACTCTCAGCAAAATCAGCGGGTGAGTAATGGTTTGGAGATATGACCTATAAAGAGCCAGGCTGAGCTAATTTGTTAACACAGTATAAAAATATCCTTTTGGCTGTAGGCCTTTTCTTTTTCGGTATCATTTGTAGATGCCAGTCTGTTTTTATAGTTTTCACTGTTTATTTCACAGAAGTATTCTACCTTCTCATCTTTTATTTAAGAGACTGTAAGTCACTATTTCTGTCTCCATGACTGAAAAACACTAATGTCTTTGTGACATCACTCAAGAGAAGACACCTTTCCTCTGTAACTTTCTCTTTTCAGAAACGGTTCATCAGAAATGGAAGTACAAGAAATTATCTCTTCTTGATTTCAGTTATTTCTCTGAATTAAAATCAGTAAATTACCGAGAAATAAAAGTTATTATGAAAAGGATCCTTTGAAGGTTATCCAGCACCACCCCTGCTCAAAGAAGAGCTGACTTGCATGAGGTTACTCCAGGCATTCTCCAGTCAAGTTCTGAATATCTCAAAGTGTGGAGAAACCACAACTTTTCTTGGCACCTTGTTCCAATGCTTGGTTGATTTCATCAAAAACAAAACAATACAAACCAACCAAACAAAACCAACCGGTCAAAACAAAACAGAAAAAAACCCTTGTATCTGATCAGATTTCCCCTACTGCAACTTTGTTATCACTTACTCTATACCTCTTCAAGAATAGTCTGTCTCTGATTTCTCTTTACGTTCTTATGAGGTAGCCGAAGACAACATTAAGGTCCCGTGTTCCAGCTTCTTGTCTCCTCCTCAACTTGCTATATCAGGGCTGAAAAAGCCAATTTCTTACAGCTTTTTGTCATTGTCATGTGCTTTAGTCAGCTTATTGTGTTGGTCATTATCCAATGGACTCATTCCAATATGTCAACACTTTTTTATATTGGGAAGCCCAAAAATGGAAACAGTACTCCAACTGCAGCCTCACAAGTGATGACCAGAAGGGAACAATCACTCATTATTGATCGTTCCTTTGAAGGCTGAAATTGCCTTCAAGCGAACAGTTGCACTGAAGGGTTAAACAACAGAGAGCACATGCTAGCATGGGTGAAAACACAGTCTCTGTTCCAAAGCAAGGGACTGTGCAGGATATCTGAGAATCACAGGCAGGAGAACTTAGCCCAATGCTTTGCTGATTCTGCAAGAATCTGAATAGGTTGCAGTTTGCTTTTTCACAACAATATGGGCTGTGCAGTGCTGACAAAGGTGAAATCTTTTGCTAGTAAGCAAATGGGAGTTGGGCGCATTAGGGACTGATGCTAACAAAGAGGAAACATTAGCAACATCGTCTTTTTCACAGTAGAGTTAAAACAATAAACAACTGACTACTAAAAGTGATACCAATGTGATTTTCTGGTTAAATGAAAACAAGTGATTAGTTAACTCGCTTGGCTGCATAGAGATAATTCTATACTGTAATACTGTAGGTGAAATTCTAGAATTAAAACAAAAAAAATTAGAAAACTGAAACTGCCCAACTCCATTCAGAAGAATTCCAGATAGCAAAGTTCTGCCTTTTGGGGAAAAGGCAGCCATTAAAAAATGAAAAAATTAAAAAAATAAATTATTTGGAGAATAGTTATAGGTCTACTGGTGGACTAAAGATCATGCTTTTAGTAGAAAACAGCTCTACTTGAAAAACTGCAACAATATTACTGAGTCCTTTGAGTTTCTGCAAACACAGTAGAGAATGCTGCCTCTGGAGCTGCTGCTTATTAGATCTACAGTTTTGTGCTCACTGGCTATGTACTTTAGCAAGTGGTAGGGTTTCCTTGACCTTACTAAGCTGCAAATTTCCTGAGATGCTTTTTTTTCTTCCCCCATGGTGGCAAGATCTTGAGGGGCTGTTGAAAATCTTTTTCATTTTGGAACAGTCTCATTGTTTTTTAGTGCTTTGAGCAATGTCTGAAACCCTCTGCTTTGAACCCAAATTGGATTTATTTCTTGAACCTTTGAAAACACTAATGAAACATATATGTTAATATTCTGTTTGCTTCCATAATAAAACCTGGGTCACTGGTTTCACGCTGAGATGTATCATTTCAGACCAGTATGGCCCTGGCTTTGTGCAGGTTGTTTGCTGCAACACTAGTTGTCCTGTGAGCATCAGACAATAAAGCAAACATCTTCAATATACTGTAGCAAAAAAAATAGGTACTTAATTTTTCACCAGTGACATTTAACTGAGAAACACTGTTGTCCACACCATCATTTCCTGTGACTTCATTTTCCTACACATAGTCTAATAGTTTTCTACAATTGTAAAGAGCTCTGAGAATCTCAGATGAAGGATGCTGTATCAGTAAAAAATATTATAAATGTATGGCTGATGTTAATTTTTTTGACAATTGTATGACAAGATGCATGATAGACAGGTGTGAAGAATCAATTGCGTTTACTGCTACTTGGCATTGGAGAAGAATTAAAAAAAATACTTTATTAAAAGATGAATTTCTTCCCTAAAACATGTATTTTTATATTCCATTTTTGCAGACTGTTCATGTTAAATACGTGTCTTTCAGACACCCATGTGTTGTGGACAGGTGTTCAGTTTTAGCCAACAGTCTTTCTCTTAGTTTGAAGCAACAGCTATTTATTTATTTATTGCTTTTGTTCTTGATTTATATTATTTCTTCCTATGTTTATCACTTTTGCTTGTCCATTTGCTATTTAATACTTGAATGATACCTTCATGTGAGCAAAGCAAGAGCTGTGGTAACGCTCTTAATTATGATCTCTTTATGCAACAGTTTGGGTTAGGATTTCTGTGTTTTGCAAAAGGCAATAGCTTCCTTGAGTGGGTGCACATCTCTTCTTGTTACACGGATTGCGTGGATCACTCTGCTCTCAGTTTTGTGGGGATTTCCAGTACACTGCAGTCTACTTCAGTGTTATATTGGTCCTTGCATCCTCCCAGGTACAATTTAGTTGTATTCTTCATGGTCTTAGCAGGGGGGTGGAGGAATAAACAGCATCCTTATTTTAAACAGCTTGAAATTATATCTGTAACATACATTATTCCAACATGGTATGTGGGAATACTGGAGGAGCCTTACAATAGTCTTGAGAGGACAGCTAAGCATTGCTGAGTGCACTCTGTCAGATTGCTTTTGTCCTGTATAGGTCACAGTCCGGAAACATACCTGGTAATATTTGTGATGATAGGCACAGTATAGTCATCACCTATGCAAACAGAGTGTAACCCTTCAATTGCCCACATGCTCTCTACTCATATTTGTAACAACACAAAATCATCTGCTTTGCTCTTTCCTATCACAGAGAACCCATTATTGGTTGTGTATTGATATGCTGAACTGCAGTAAACACGTTTTTCTTTTGTGTGTCCAGCAGAAGTTGCTAGTTGAAGCCTGGCTGTGAACAAAGCAATCTTGCTGCATCCATGCACCACTGTGGTTGAGCTCCGTTGCACTCTGATTTTAAAAGCAAGGTCACTGCTTTTCCGTGGCACTGAGTTTTGTTTTGATGGAGCAAGGAAACCAGCTCAGGTGCCCCTACACCATGCTAACCAATGCCTCCTGGAGTGTCTGCATTTCCTGAGACAATGTGTCAGCCCCTCCTGATTCTGCCACTTACTCTTTATTGATGGTTTTGATTAATTCCAATTTTAATTAACATCTATGTTTAATTTCTTAGCAGATTCATGAGATTTTAAAGCCTCAGATAACACAGAACAGGAGAGGGAGGGTCCTATGCCCAGAATATTCCTGCAGCTGTGGTTATTTAAAAAGGTTTGTGCTCACCCACCCTGAGTTTGCAAAGTCACTCATTATCCATGCTTTGCTGTGTTCAGTCAATATGCTAAGGTGCTATGTCACTATTCTTGTGAAGATGCATAGTCTGTTTCCTTCCAAGGAAATGGAAAAAAGAAGCAGAGTGTCAATACAGCCTAAGTGGATAAATTAACACATACTGACCACACGCTGAGTATACCTCGTTCTTTTTTTCTTTTTTAATATGGTCTTTGTTAACTTACAGAATCACTAATAGCAGCTTATTGTGTATTAACAATATTTTCTTGCAATTTACATTTTAAATACAATTGCAACTTATGTTGTCTACATGCTAATAATAAAGCTTATGTTGTGCTGTGCACAAAGCTGTGACATTTACTTCACTCTCTATCCACCAGATGTTACTCTCCAATTTCTAACCACCATGCAATGTGAAATTCAGGGCTTTGTGGTGGAGGTGGCAATCAAAAACAAGTGGCAAACAGTGCACTTTTCTGTGCCCTTGTTTTTCCTTGTACGTATCCATGTAAACTGACGAGCTCTTGGCCTTCTATGTTTCATAGAATCATAGAATGGTCTGAATTGAAAGGGACCTTAAAGACCATTCAGTTCCAACCCCCTGGCTGTGGGCAGGGTTGCCACCCACCAGGTCAGGCTGCCCAGGGTCCATCCAGCCTGGCCTTAAACCCCTCTGGGAATGGGGCATCCACAGCTTCTCTGGGCAGCCTGTGCCAGTGCTTCAGCAGCATCAGAATAAAGAATTTCCTCCTAATATCTAACCTAAACCTCCCCGCTTTCAGTTTAAAACCATTACCCCTTGTTCTTTCCCTATCAGACTGTAAAATGTTGACCTCTGTTTTGTTGATAAGTTCCCTCTAAATTCTCAAAGGCCACAGTGAGGTCTTCCCAGAGCCTTCTCTTCTCCAGGCTGAACAAGCCCAGCTCCCTCAGCCTTTCTTGATAGGAGAGGTGCTCCAGCCCTCTGAGCATCCTTCGTGGCCTCCTCTGGTTCCTCTCCAAAAGCTCCTCGTCTTTCTTGTGCTGGGGGCCCCAGGCCTGGACGCAGTACTCCAGATGGGGCCTCACGAGTGCAGAGCAGACGGGGACAATCCCCTCCCTCTCCCTGCTGGCCACCCCTCTTCTGATGCAGCCCTGGATACCGTTGGTCTTCTGGACTGCAAGAGCACACTGCTGGCTGACATCCAGCTTTTTGTCCACCAGCATCCCCAAGTCCTTCTCAGCAGGGCTGCTCTCAATTCATTCCAATCCCAGTCTGTACATGAATCTGGGATTGCACCAACTCAAGTGCAGCACTTTGCATTTGGCCTTGTTGAACCTCATTATGTTCATGGCTGTTTCTCAGAGGCACCTCTTCTCACTCTATCCATTTCTCAACATGGAGGGCAACACCCCCACCCCTCCTTCCCTGCCTATCTCTTCTAAAAGCATTGTAGCCCTCAACTGCAGTACTCCAGATGTGTGATTAGTCTCACCACATTTCTGTGATAGTAATAGTATCATTGTTTTCTAATCGCACTGTGGTTTCCAGCTCCTCCTGCTTGCTTCCCGTGCTGTATGTGTTCGTGTACAGGCACTTCACCTGGGCTGCCAACTGCATTACCTTCTTGGAAATGTGAAGATTAGTAAATGCTACCAATTTTCAGTCGTTTCTTCTGTCCACTCATGGCATGGTGTCTGAAAAACATAGCTATTTGCAAGCAAGTAAGCTAAGTAAAGTCACTGCAGCTTTTTTTTTTTTTTTNTTGATAAATGACTTTACCTTCGCGTTGATGGAATTATATTAAAGGTATCTAAGATAATGAACTTTCAAGATATAAAGAAATTCCACCAGAGGTGTTATGTACCCAGCTGCACATCAGACAGGTTGGTGAGCTGCTGATTTGGCAGCAAAAAGTGGTCCTCTGTGCACCCACTGAGGTTACCTCACCTATTCCCCCTGACAGAGTAAGGTGGGGGGTTGTCCCTGAGGAGCTCTAAACAGTGACAACTTAAGTGGGTAATTCAGAGAAGTAGTTGCTGAACTGTTTTGAATATTTCAATATCATATTCTGCATATGTTTAAAGACTGGGATAGCCTCATTCAGACACGAAAAAGAGGATTATAGTGTTTTTCTACTTCATCTGCCTCCTCTTCTCTGTATAATGAAAGCAGTGGGGGGTAAATTACTTCACATGGCAACTGAAGATTCAATAAGCAAGTAGGTTTGGGGTAGATTTGAACACTTGCTGAGTGAGGTGTTTGCTGTGAACAACTTTTATTTATATAATTGTCCATATTTAAACAGCACACCTATTTTGTATCTAATAAGACTGTATTTCCTCACCATTAGCTTCCTACCAGTGCTACTCATCTGTCTGGAATATAGCAGTATTCAAGAGCATAGTTTTCTAGCTTTCTTTCACAAAAAGCAGCGAATATTTCAATCTTCTTATGTAAGTGTTGCTCTGGTAACTCATTTATCTTGCCATCAGCACTTGCCACAGATTTTCCGTTTCTGTGTGGTGATGAATTATGTCTTGCCTGACCTCTAGTGGCTACTTTCATGAATTGAGTGTCCTGCCTACGAAAAGGCTAAATTACTTTTGGCAATCGGGAAAAGAGGTACTGCAAATTTAAGACCACCTCAGATTGAAGGGAAAGAGGATGCAAAGAGCAGCCAGATGGGATTTCAGGACCATATCCACATTAATGTTTCTGCGTGAAGGATGGCAGTGTTGTTGCATGAAGGATGCATGTATTCTTTAACAAGTATTTAAGCTCACTGGATGAGTTTAAGCATTTCTTCTACACCTCTGTGAGCTGAAATAATACCTAGCCATGTTTACAAAGTCCTTTGAGGTCTATGGATCATTTTTTCATAAATTTAGATAGCCTTGATCTACCAGTAATAAAGAGGTAGGGCACAAAGGAGATGCTATCCTAACCTGGTGTTTTAAAGCAGTAATGACAACTTCTGGATTTATGTAGGAATGTGTGTGTGTACTATCAACGCATTACTTTGCGCATACACATCACATACAACATCAAATGGAGACATCATTTTCATCATATATCTTACTTCATGAATTATGAAACATTATGAAGTAATTGTGAAGCATTTCTATATGCATACAAGTACATGTAGATTATGTACATATGTAAATATGTACATGCATGCCTAAGATTTCATGTGCAGATTTCTCTATGCTGTAATCCTATTTCTGTGAGTGCAAAATCGGTATGGTGTCCCAAAACTTGACTTTGAGCATTAGTCATAGTCCTGCTCTGCTCATTTAAGCATTTTGTAACTATCTGCTTACTTAACAATTGTTATGACAAACTATGGATGAAACATAGAATAATCTGTAATCACCAGAATATATGGAAATAACTGACAGTTACCTGATAAGTGAAGGGGCAGGTATTCACCCTGCTCTTCCAGTGACTTGTGTCTCAGCAGATTAGCCCCACAAAATTCCCAGATGCTGCTGCAGTTTTCCATCCACAGTCTTTCTGGCTACATTTGCTATACTAATAGAAAAGAAAAATTGTGCTGTTAAGTGTGCATTCACTTCTGAAAAATGAACAGCTTTTTCTAGCTTTTCATTTGTAAGAATTAATGTGCCACTGTGGTCCCTAACTACAGCTTTAACAGATTCAGTGTTAAATGAAATTTGCTGCTGTTGCACCTTGCATAGTTGATAAACCAGCTATGATATCTGAAGCATTAACTTAATACACTGCAGATTTGGACTAAAACTGAAATTCTTGTGTGATATTCCACAATACCATCAAGCAAGTAACTGATCCATTTGCTTATTGTTAAGGGAATTTTACTGTGAGATCATCTGACATAAAAATAAGAGTACTAACTAGTATTTCAAATGGGTATTATAGAATATCAAAATAATATCTGAATTAAAACTCTCTTTAATACACAATGTTAATGAATTAATCATTAAATTGGGGATAAGAAAATTCTGTAATCCATTGGCATAACCTTGGGCTGGTAAATTTAAATATATTTTGTACCAGGAAGTTCTGTAATTCAGGTATATAGTGGTATCTGTGCAGTTTTTGACCATGATGAGTAGGCTTTACTAGCTCAAGATCATTATTAATGAAAGTAGACTGCAATTGCAAGGTCAGGCGGTTCTAAATTAGAAACTACCAAAATGATTATTGTCGACTTTACCATTATTAACCAGTGGCTTAAGTTTAGCAAAATTAAGAGCAATTGTGATGGACAAGCAGTCTTTATTAAAATAACCATTCACATCTCCTCTAAGAAAAAAAAAATCAGATACAGGAAAAGGATATGCTCAGTTTTAGCCTTGCTAGCAGAGATAGGTGTCCAGTAGGTTGTGTTTGATGGTACCGTAGATCCATTTTCTAAGAATCTTAGAACAGGACTTCATCTGCACTGATATTTTTAAATGATTGCTTGTTTTACTTGTGAACTTCGCATAAAACATGTAATTCCCCAACTGTGATTCACTACGTATTCAAAAAGATATAGGGCACTTTATTTGGAAGTCCTATATTTTTCACTGCTGTCCTTAATGGAACAATTCAGCACAGCAACCACAGTGTGTTACAAGAGTATTCTGCCTGTAAGCTGCTTGTACACTGTCCAAATAGATAGTAAATATGGTCTTCCTGTCAGAGTGGATGGAGATGATGGTCAGTTTGTGCTTCCGTCCTTGACGCAATCTTAGAGCGTTAATTTTGTAGGAGCCATCACTGTGGGGGAATGCATGGAGATGTACTTGGAGAATAGTGTAGTGGTTTTGTACTTTTTAAAATGAAATACTATTAGGCTGAGCTCAGCTGCTATTTATTCTCCTTGGAAAGTGTTCTGCACCAGGGTGGGTGAGTGGTGAGGTAAGAGGATGGTTCTGTCTGGAGCTCAATAAGAAAGACCAGACAACAAGCGGCTTATTAAGATAACTGCTTTAATAAGACTAAATAAGAGAGGAATATAGATAATGAGTGAATCTTATGTCTGTTCAGGTGCTGAGCACCCCATGTTTGTGCTGCATCGGACAGAGCTCTGATGGATTTTCCCATGGTGTGCTGCACAGCACACAGCATGGATAGAAGCTCTCCCTTTGGGTCATTCAAGCCAACGTACAATTTCCTTATAAGAAAACAACAACAAAAAAGGACTTCTCAGAAGAACTTCTTGCTGCACTTCTACATAGTGACAAGGCCATGCCAGTGGCAAAATTGCCTTTAGTGAGTGGGAGCTGCCTGCAAGCTCCCGCTGCACGGTAGGACGGCTGTGTATTGTACAGCCAAGGACTTTGTACAGCACAACACCTGCATGAAACTCATGGTGTACAGAGGGGGGAAAATGTTGGCCATACCTTCTTTTCTGTGAACGATACCATAGAAAAATTATCTTGACTTTATAGTTTTGCTAGTAGTGACCAGACAAACCCAAAGAATTCTCATTTCTTACAGTTTTTCTCCTGGCAGTAAGCAAATTTTTTTTCACATATAAAAGCACATTTTCTCCCATTGTCTTTTTAAAAATTTATTAGTGTTTTCTACATAAACTGCATCTAAAGCATGTTTTCTCAGCTGAAAGTTGCCCAGACTTCTCAGATGCAGGAAATAGCACCCGGAAATAATGTACTTACCTTAAGCACTTTAGATCTGACAAGGTACAGGATTTTCATGCAGATTTCTGTATATAGTTTTGATATTTGTTATTTCCAGATTAGAAGCTGAGACTTCACTCCATGCGTTACAAATAATCTCTAACAAAACATTGAGCATAAAATTTTCAGTAGGTAGAACATTTGAAGTTTTCTCTGTAATATACTAATGTTGAAAGATTATTTATACAAAAAAAAAAAAAGGGTGAAAATTTAACAAGTATTTTAAAAGTCTGTTAATATGATGCTGGGTTATCAAACTGCTTGCAAATTTGGCAGTCAAGCATCCCCAAGATGTTAGAGGATGCAACATTTCTCCTTCAGTTTCCAGTTTAAAGGAAATGTTTCAGTTTTTACTATAGGAAAGGCAAGAGATCAGACAGCCACCAGTGACAAGGTACATAATGAAACCTACAATAATGGGAAAGTTGTTATTAAAAGGCAGGCTTCTACTCTCTAGAAAAATATTCATTTGCTGTCAGATTCAGAAAAAAGACTTTCACATGAAGGGACCAAATTCTCTAAAGTCAACTAGGGAAGATGAAAATAACAGCTCCTATTGTTACTGTCAGGTCTTGTGCATTGCAAAGGATCCACGTTTAAGGAGAGCATGAAGAGTTATTGACAATATCATTTATTTTGTCCCAAGAGCATGAATGATGAGTACACCCACACTTCTGTCAAGTCTGGGCTTCAGCACAAGCTTCATTCACTCTACCTTCCCTGCTCCCCCCGGCAAGGGCTTATGTGTCCCCTATTTGCTAGGCTTGTATGTATCAAACCCATACCCCAATCAGGGGCTGTGGCTGGAACCATCTCTCCTCTTCATGGATCTCTAGTCTCCCTTTATTTTTCCTACAAAATTCCCTTAGAGGTTATAGCTATGTGGCATGATAGCTGGTAAAGTTCAGCGTAGAAAACAAAGCTCAGTCTATAAATAAGAGCTGTGAAGAGGCTGCAAAATATATAATGCTCTTTTGTGAATAACTTTTTCATCTAACACAGCATTTTATATATTGACTAGCTTTCTTTGATCTATATTTATTATCTGTCGCTTGCCTTAAAATGAGAAATGTAACTCCTTTGATAAATGGATTTGAAAGGTTATCTAGTTTCATGGTAGCTTCTTTAAGTTACAATTACATGCTCTGCTGAAATGTTTTTTAGCTTTCTGAAGGAATGCTTCTTGGTGAGCTGAATTCAGTGCTCTGGGGTAATAATAACTCTCTCCCTCTCACTGTATGTATGGATGGGAGAGGACGCGTGAGAGGCCATTGTACCCCTCTGTGCGGATTGTAATTAAAATAGTCCTGGACTCTCTTCAGTGGCATGTGGAGGTCACTCGGACTTTTAGAAAACATCCTGATTCACTTTTATCACAAATTTGAAGTGACCCATGACATTTTGTTTTATCTCGAGCTGACTTTCTTAGACGAAAGTCAAACTTACATGCTTGTAGGCTTGCTTACTAAGTTATACATGCCTGAGTTTGAAAACGTAGTAATTCTTTTTACTTTGATAACCAAAGTTCCTTTATAATAGTTCATATTTCAGGAGTAAGATTTGTTGCATCTGATATTACAGTGTGATTTAGTGAAGGCTTTTCAATCTCTGTATTTATATTTGTTAGAGGACCAGCTACACAGAGAGCTTACACTACAGGTGCCAAGGTCTTGCAGGACCAGTCCTTAAATGGAAAAGGGCAAGCCAGCTGAAGGATGATCTCTCCATGGGATTCCTCCTCACTGTATCTGGTAAGGATTTCCCACTGACTGCAGCAGCATGCTGTGTGACCAGAATTGAAGGCCCACGTATTGATGGTCGTCTTTCCTGCAAGTTAGGATCAAACAGCACGAGCAGGATATGACCCTAGTTACATCTTGCCATATTCAGATACTTGTGCCTCTCAACTTATTTGTAACAGGGCACTCAGAGTGCTGTTACTCCCTTCTTCATCCTACTCCCTGTCAGGAGGTAGAGGGCTGGGAAAAGTGAGTTACTTATCTGCGGGAACAGTCCAAAAAACCAATGCTTTCAGGCACTTTCTGTACTTTTGTTTCAGCCAAAGGTGCATACTGTTCCTGCTACCTCTTAAGAAAGGACTGTTCTGTGTTTTTACTCTAGCAAATGACATTATATAACTTTAAGCCACCTTTTTCTTATGCAGATAATTAACATCTACATATATTGCAACTTTCATTAGCATAACTTACTCTTGACTATGTTTTCTTGTATCTCTTTTTCTTTCTCTCTCCTCACCAACAGCCCTTCTACAATCAATGGCTAAAATATCTATATTAATAACAATTAGATGTGTAGATTTATAGTGTAACAACTGTGCGCTGTTTTATGTTATCTGCTTTATGTTTGAATCATCCATCTCAAGGCAAAGAGGTAAATCAGGACAAAATAAAAATACAAGTACCATTCTAAGCCCTCTGTAACTAAGGGCTCTTTTTAAAAATGCTGAAGGAGTTTGGCAAAGATAAGGCAATGAAATATAAATTTATTATTCATCAAAATAGAGTGAGCTGAAAGCAGAGAAAAACAGCTTGTGTGGTTGTATTCATATACAACAGACAGGAGGAGAAGCCAGACTTCTTAAACTGAAAAGAATAAGACGTTTTTTTCTGGATTGGTGAAGTAGAGACGGTTCAAATTTTTGACCCATTTTTTTGAAGGAATGTATTATAGACATTTCACACCGTTCTTCTACTGCTTCTCTACCTTTTCTTTCCCCTAGTGAGTATATTTTCTCTAGTCCTTTGTTTTGCTTACCTACAATACTTTTTGAAGGCTACTTAGTGGATGGTTTCTTTACAACGCCAACTAATTTTATGCAAGGAGAAAGGACTGCTCTCTAGCGGTCTGATCAGTTACTGCAGCCTGAAGGGCAGCGATAACGGGACCTTCTCATACGCTGCCTGGTCTTAGTTATCTGAAAAAATATCTGCCAGTAGAATGTAAAGTCCAAGCCAGACAGAAAATACATCAATGTGCCACTTCATCAGGGGAAGTAAGCAGATTTCTAACCACATATTCTTTCTTCTGTTGTTTTAAGATCTTTCTTTGGTGTTGCTTAACTACAGGCAGGCAAGTTGAAATATGCTGTATCAGGATCTATGTGAAAGGTAAATCTGTAGCATTAACATGGAAGAAGTTAATTTAAAAAACAGGAGGAAAAGATAGCACAATTCTTTTGTTACTCTTATGTTGCTAACTGTCACAGAAAGCCACTTATGCTAAGAGCAGTGAATATGATGCAGCTCCCAAAGTACAAATCCGATGACAAGGAGTCATAGGTTTCCATTGTATTTGCCTGAAAGAGTATCAATTTAGACCCAACTGAATAATTCACAGGAAACAATTTATCTGACGAGTTTGGCATCTTTCTTAGATCAGGAAATATCCAGGAGCAAATTGTAGCTTCCTGACTTTTTTTATTTTTCTAATTTGATGAGTGCAATTTTTAATTTTTCTCTCTCAATCTTTTGATTGACAGAAATGCTTTAAATACACACTGTGTTGTAACTGGTCATACAAGTCGGACATTTTCTGTGTTTTATGACACTTAGGGATGCTTTTGTCTCCATTGTCTTATTATAAATGTGATGAGAACAGAACATGGTTCTGAAGTTTTGTGATTTCTCTTTCTCCACGATTCCTCCTCCATTGCCTCCTTTTAAAACTGAGTAATTGTGAAGATTGGTGTATATATGAGAAATTTGGAGAGAGTAAGGGAAATTGTATGTATAGGAAAATTACTGGAGGGGTAAGAGAAGAAATTGTTTAGAGAAGGCTGGTCTGAGTTTCCAAGTATCCTATCCGCCTGCCTGATAGGTTTTATTTAATTGTCCTGCTTTGAAGATATCTTTCCTGTCTGTCAGTCTCTCTCTCTTTTTAGTCACTGATGCCAGTAAATTGGCTGACTAAAGTCTTTCTGTAACACATAAACAAGAAGAGACACAAACAGTACTAAAGCAAATTTAATTGAAAATATGATTATCAGCAGATATTTTTCCTTTGTTCATTTGTTCTCTTCTTGTGGCAACATTAAAGGGCAGCATACCTGTGACAGCTGAGGAAGACATGGAAAGATGCTAGCTTATTAAAAGCTTTTTGTGTAAAAGAGATATTCCATCATAGTGCTAGCAAGCTTCTGTTATAGTTTTCTGTGTCAGCTAATCCTTGGAGATAGAATGATGAAGCTTTTCTACAAAAAAGAAGAAATAAGCAGCTAGGGAAACAAGAAAAGGAGCAGAAGGAAAGGAAATCAAGAAGATTATTATGCCAGATGTTCAATTCATGCAGCTGATTGATTATATAGAGACATTCTAATGCAATGTATTAACTTGTCCAGCTGTGCCTGCCTAATATGACAGCACTGCCATTAACAGGAAAGAGGTGCTCAGCTTGAGAGTTCAGACAAGGATTCAGAAATCTAGGGCTTAGTCCCCAGTTCCAGCTGAGACTCCTGTGCTATTTTAGACAAGTCTTTTATCATCCCATGTTTGTCTTCTTCACGTGTAAAATGGTGTCTATCTCTTTTTCTTACCCCTTGTTGTAACTATAATGTCTACAGTCCTCATGGGTAAAAGCTATTTCTAGCAAAAGCTGGTCATTTTTAACAGGCAGAGTTGTGAGTAAAGTTAATTACTTAGTAGTATGCATCAGGTCTTATAGTCCAAACCTAGCTGTCAGCAGTGCTGTCTGAAAAACACCCTTACCTGCCTTCAGTTCAGAAAGGATACAGCCTTCTGCACTCTTCTGCCTCTGACTTCTTGTTGTCACCTGTTTTTACATGGAGTCATGTTTATATCCTAACCTCAAAACAAATCTAGCCTTCACCCCACAGTATACACTGTGACTTTCTCAGCAAGCAGTGATCCTGGCTTGTATTGTCCCTCTGGGGCAATCGCAATAGCTCGTACAGTGACCAAGCTCTATCCTAAAAGCCATGTAATACTTAGAATAAAATATTTTCTGGAGAAGAATATCTCAAAACCAGTAAACCCAAAATGTAAGTTTACTTACTCTTTTTCCTAAGTCTTAGCACTTCCCAGATCCAAGAAGACCGAATGTCCTTAGGCTGCAGATTGTTTGTCAGCCTGGCAGCAGTTCTAGTAATTGATCTTCCTTTCCTAATTCAGAAGTGCTTTAAAACACATTATAGTTCTTCTAATGTCCAGGTTACCAGCTTTGTTGGGACAATTTGCGATCAGTTGGCATTATGATGCTTGAAGCTAACAGCCTGCCTGTCACGTTCTCAATGGAGAGTGCGCTTTGTGTCCCCTGTGTCCTGGTTTCAGCTGAGATGGAGTTAATCTTATTCCTAGTAGTGGGTATGATGCTGTGTTTTGGTTTTAGAATGAGAATAATGTTGACAACACACCGATGTTTTAGTTGTTGCTGAGCAGTGCTTACTCAGAGTTGAGGACTTTTCAGCCTTAGGTTAGATGTTTGGAGGAAATTCTTTACTCAGAGGGTGGTGAGGCACCGGCACAGGCTGCCCAGAGAAGCTGTGGATGCCCCATCCCTGGAGGTGTTCAAGGCCAGGTTGCATTGGGCCCTGGGCAGCCTGAGCTGGTGAGGTGCAGCCCTGCCCACAGCAGGGGGTTGGAACAAGACAGGTTTTAAGGTCTCTTCCAACTCAAGCCATTCTATGATTCTATGATATCCACTGCTTTGATTATCTTGTGTATCTTTATCTTATTCTCCATTGTTCTTTATTTTTTCTCCCAAATCAGAGTTCCAGCTTTTTTAGGATTTTCCCATGAAGTAGCTGCCCCATTGCCAAGATCATCTTAGTTTCCCTCCTCTGTACCTTTTCTAACTCATCTACATCCTTCGTAAGTTGCAGACAACAACTTCACAAAGTACTCAACATGTGGGTAAAGCAAGGTCTCGTACAGCAACAAAGTAATACCCATTTTCTTGCTCTCAATACCCTTCCAAGTGATGCAAAACATTATCATTTTTTTATTACTATTTGTTGACAGCCGTTGCATATTGAATTGATAGTCTCAAAAAGCTGTTTCTGGGATCTTTTCAGTGATCTCTATCTGGCAGTTCTGAGTCTTGTAACCTGTAACAATTCTTCAGATTTTTTCCTTAGGTTCATTGCCTTACATTTGTTTCAAAATATTTTTCTCCACTGAAAGCATGTAGCCATTCTAATTTGTGAAGTTCTTTTGAAAATCTATGCTATCAACATGTTTTTGACTGCTTGAAAATCTACACCAACACATTTCATTCGAAAAAAAAGGTGTGTTCCCAGGGTGCATTTGCTTACTGGGCATGGAAATGCAAGAGTAGATGGGCAAAGGCGCATGTGCCATGTCTGTTCAAGACAATGCTTTTGTGCAGAGCTCCTGAACATGGCCTCAGTGGCTTGATTTAACATAACTGCTAGAAAATTCAACACAAAAGTAACTACATTCATCCTCACTTCTTTCCATGGAACCAAAGAAAATCAAATCATGTGTATGTAATGTCACCCCAATTCTCCTTATACAATGTCCTGAAAAGTAAGCAAAACATTTCTAAGAAAATAGTTCCAGGTTGTACTCTCAGCTCTGCTATTCTCAGGAGATAATTTTGTCTTCAGTATTTTATACATACAGAACTTCAAATTTTACAGCTGTCTTCCCCTTTAATACAAGTGAAATACAATTTCATAGATGTTGAGTAAGGTCCTAACTGCCGTTTTATTTTCATTAAAGGTTTCCATGTGTGTAAATATTCCAGTTCTTACAGTAGATGGGCTGAATTCATCACACTGTGTTGTAATTGTCCCAGCACACAGCAGTTTATGCAGAGAGAAACCCATTTTGATGTAATCTATTAACACTCATGGATGGCTTTCCAATGGTTAGCATATCCTCCTCCTATATGTGGATAAATTTGTAAGGCAAGCATGCCTGTGATCATGGGGAAAATCTTTGCTATGCCCCAAAATGCAAAAACCTGTTGTGCTAAATCTTTAAAATGCCCAGGAATTCACGTAGCAGCTGTGAGTTGTGCTCGTTTATGCGTTTATGCACATGTAGTGGATTGTCTAACAATTTTTCTTAGGTTTGTGGAAACTTCTTTCTTTCTTTTCTTTTCTTTTTTTTCTATCTTGCTTTTTCTTTCTTTCTTTCCCTTTTTCCTTCTTTCTCTTTCTTTCTCTCTCTCTTTCTGCCTTCCTGACAAACAGCAGAAACCACAATGGAATTAAATGCACTAGCTTAATTAATGCATTTCCAGTGACATTTTTCTTTGATGAGCCTGCAGCAGATTAGTAGTCCAAGATGTCTTTTGTTCAGAATGACATGCTTTCTAATTTATTGCAACATACTAGCATCCTATGCTTTAAAATTAGCAGGTAGAGCTTTTCAAAGCTTCAGATGTCATTTACATGCCTATTTTTCACAGAAAGTAATGAGAGTGAGATATACAGTTGTCATTCAATCCTTTGAATAACTTTTTTCCTCTTATTAACCCTCAAAAATTGTTTGGCTAAATCTAGTCTATTTTTAAAAAGAAGTGTCGGGTGTTTCCAATATATTGCCATGTAAGTGGTTACCTCATGGGTAGCCTGACCAGGAGTGCTTGGCAGGATTTTATGCTTCCACAAGCTGCACTAAACCAATAACCATGGCTTAAAATATAGGTCCTGAGTGTTCTGGAAAGCACTTTTCAACTGCAGTAGTGAGTTGGGCTTGCAAGTTTACTGTCAGCAAAGACAGTGAAACAGATCTTGAGAGTGCCTTTGGGTGTTCTGAAAACACAGTAACAAGCATGCCTCTTGGAGCTGATCCCTGCCCATTTGTCGTTGCTTTGTCATAAACATTTGTCAATGAAGACTGATTTTCAAAAGAACCACGTTTGGGAGTCTGGAAGTAAAGAGCTATAATACAAAACATCTTTAAAGGTAAATCAATTTTGTGGCCTAATCAACTGAACAGCATCCCTTTAGCTTCAGCATCTGAAATGCTGCCATGTATTAATCTGCAGAACGTTTCATTTCTTTTTCTTCTTTCTTGGGGACAGTATGTTCTTTAGTACTATTTCTGTTGCAGGAAAGACAGACACGTATAAATAACTGTGCACACGGTGATAATCTCTAATAAAAAGGTAACGAAAAAGGGCACCCAGAAACTCCTTTTAACTCTTTATCCTAGTAACTGCAAGAAAAAGCCTTTAATATAGTAGTGGCAGGTGACTGTCTCCTTTTTAAATACACTTTTGCATTGTATATAAAAGAAAAAAAAAAAGTAAAATGAAACAAATTAAAGAATGAGTTTAACATTCAGCCTTATCAGATTTGCTTTACCTGCATCTAGTAATTTACATGGCAAATTTCTCTAAATGACCACTTAGTGATGACGTAGGAAACTCAGTTTTGTGGGTTTCGTTTGGGGGCAGGTATCAACTCATTTTCTAAAGATGTAGACCCCTGAAATGTTCTAGGTTCTCTACTCTTATTTTGGTGCCGAAGCACCTCTCTGGATCTGGTCTCCACTGTCTTAATCTAATTTCTGTTGAATGAATAAAAGCTCTTCCATCCACCTAGGAATTAGTATTCTCTCTTAAATGATGTAATTGAACAAAACAAACACATAGTTTACTTTAAATGCAAACCTAAATCTCATTACATGTTGGGTTAAATAATAGAAAAAATGAGTTTAATTGAAGCCTAAAAATAAGTGTGCGATTAGTTAACCAATGTCTACGCTGGAATAAAGCTGTAAGCCATTCTACTGAGGAAGTCTGTCAACATTTCTCATTTTGAAGTACAAGTGAGATAGCAGAGCCTATTAGGCAGCTATCTACCCTCTCAGCTTGGAGGTGGTCCACATAACTACTACAAGCAGTTTTGTCTGCCTCTTTAAATTGCTGCAGTCTCTCCAAGCCTTTTGTTTCCGTGATTTTTATTTTAAGCACTTGGAAACAGTGTTTTGTTTCATCATTTCAATGGGGGGAATAATCACTAGACAACTAAACAGAAAAGAAGACTACCTGTGGTAGTAAGCAGTGGAAAATCCCGCTTTTGTCCAGCTGTAATTTACAATTTTAAATTGCTGCTATATTTTTGTCGTAGCTGAACAAAACTTGAAGACCAGTTCTGCCCTTTCCTGCTCAAGTATCCTCGTCCAATATCCGTCAGAAACTGTTCATCAATTTCAGTTAAGACTGATAGTTGCATATTGTGGGACAAGGGCAGTTTTATCTTCATAAATGTCTGAGCAATGCAGTTTACACCTCAACCACCTAAATAATGAATGTTGATCATTATAGTACCTACCTGTGTTTTCTTCACAGGCTAAAGAAGTAAGCTTTGAGCAGATGGCTTTTTTTACTGCAAAAACGATTCTTGTCATGTGGATGTCTTTTATATATGTAAAGATGAACAATTGCCACTTAAGTGGCTTTTACAGAGAAGATTTACTACTTACTTCTCAAGAGATATGACAGTTTTTGAAATCTTTCTAGTGGAATCCCCAGATTGTAATTAGTAGACCTTCTGTTAGAGTAGGCAACAGAAGGAAAGCTTACTCTTTTGCACTGCAGTTTTTCCTGGAGAAATACAGATCATAGTTGAGAATGAATAGTTTGAAGAGCAATTAGTCTAGGTGCATACATGATAATGAAGTCAAATATTATAATCCAGTGGCAAATAACAGCAAGTGTGTCATATGAAAGACTGCATTGCTTTGTATATATATAATATACATTTAGTAAGTATATATACTTAAACAAAATACGATTGTGTATGTTCTAGATATGTTTGTAAAGACACAGGGATTTTGCAAAATTACATTAACTAAATGTTAAGGTTGCAGATATTTCAAAGACTCAGAGACCAGAGAAAACCTAATTTAATTCTGTTTCTTCTGTGCATGCCTTATTGTATCATGATTTCATATGTAATCACTTACTATTTTCACACTGATTTAGGTGGAAATAAAGCTTAAAAAATAAATCTATTCTTGTGTGGTATCACTTCCTAAGAAATTCCATGTTCATCAGGAGATTTCAATCATTTTCCAGATAGATTTCATAAGCAATTCTGTTCTGCTTTACATCTTAAAGAATGGGCAGTAGGTG
Source organism: Penelope pileata (assembly GCA_013396635.1). NCBI lineage: Eukaryota > Metazoa > Chordata > Aves > Galliformes > Cracidae > Penelope > Penelope pileata. Next base: position 94,190 of record WBMW01001003.1, read on the forward strand.
ATAGGAAATGTTCAGTTATAAACACTTGTAACTTTGTCCTGGATTAGTTTTCATTTCCCTGGCTATCACTGTTAAGATACATTCAGGTAATGGGAGATAGTTACGGAGGGTGGTTACGGGAAATAGATTTCTTTAGCCTAAGACTTGAGATGCTTAACCAGGCAAAAGAGATGATTTCTTTTGTTGTTGTCCGAATGTTTTGCTGGAGGACAGTTGGATGGGGATGAGAAGGGAAAACAGGTTACCTCAGCTTCATAATCCAGTTATATCCTGAGAGATAAAAGACAGTGTTTCTATAATTTAGTTAAAAAGTCAATTGAACAGGAGACAAATACAGAAGAAACCAGACTTTATCAGCTTTGGTTCTTGCAGTAAGATTTGTTTCCACGGGAAATCCTAAAGGAGAAAAAAAAAATCCCTTTCTCATTGACTAGATCTAATACTTATTCAGTTTTTACTTTTTGTAGTTTGTGGCTCAGTGGAATACTTTGAGTCCTTCCCTGCCTTCCTCCAGTGTAAGCAGAATTATTCATAAGCTCCTTTGGGCATTTTTATTATGCATTTATGATGTACTCCATTAACTTAGGTCTTCACTTTCATTCATGGATTTAACTATGTAATATCTCCGCAAAATGAGGTGTATTATGCACATCTTTCACATCTGGAACTCAGGTGAACTGATTAAACTCCTCAGTCACTATCTCATTTAAGAGGGCTGAAGTGAGATTCTTTGGCTATTTCAGAGCATATTTCTCCCCTTGGAGCTTTACTCTACCCTCTCTTTACAAATTCCCCAGGCTGCCTAGAGCCCACTCCTCCATCCTTTCTATCACCAGGGAAATATTTAAGGGTGAGAAAAGGGACAAATGGTGCAAGGCAGACACAGAACACAGTTAATGAGCGTGCAAAGGAATGAGGAGCAGACAACAACATCTCTGAATACCCATATGCCCTCCTTTGCCTTCACAGCTTTCTAAAGTCATGGCTGCTGTTGTAAAGCAGTACTCAACCAAAGGCCCATGGAGTGGCAGTGGAAGGCAATGAAGCCAACAAGGCTCTTACCAAACATGCTGGACCATCAGTCATTAGAAATGTTATTACTGATTACTTCCTATTTCTATGTCATGGTAGCAGCATGTTTAAAATGTCACCTAATATGGAGAGGATTTGAAAAAGTAGAAGAGGTATTTGTGGCTTTGGAGCCTTGCGTTTATTTTCTGCAAAAGATATTCTCATCTCTCCTTTCTGAACCTTGCCAAAAAAAAGAAAAAAACATTGTTGCCATATCATATTAAGATAAATGGTTGATTCTCCAAAGAAATGATGTATGATTTAAAAGTGAAACAGTTTTTACCAGTGCAATAGAATTTAACACTTTTTCATTTCCCACTGGAAAAGAAATTGTCACAATCTATTTTGTAAAAGAATTTGTGATTTCCTCTTTGTTTAATGCTGACTATCATCCCGTTTTCAAAAAAATAAACTACAACTCTGTCCTGTTCGCTGCTGTCACATACTCCCATTTCTCTCCAAACCTGTTCCCTATAAGGTATATATAGACATCAAATTGTGAATATGTCTGAAAAAAATGTTGGATCTGCTAACCTAGGATCTTTATATTGATATACAGTCTTAGAGTGACAAGGCTTCTGTTGTTTTTGCCTCAGTTTTGCAATAAATGAGATAAATTCTGCAACTTAAAATATGCTGTTTACTTTAACTAGCCACGCTTCATTAAATGAGGATCTTATCTCTTTAAGTGTTCATACCAAAGCATGTATTTAATGCTTCCACCATTGCGTCTCAGTCTCAAATTCTATGAAATCCCTTAAACACATTCAATCTGAGTTACGCAAGGGCTGCTCTGAAAGTAATGCCTCCTATGTTATTATGTTGGTCCATGACCTCAGAGGCAGATGTTGGTGGTATGGCAGTAGTGGTTGAACCTTCCCACCAATGTTCCCTTCCACTTTATTGCTGTGTGACAAATGGCTGCAGAGGGGCACTCTGACACAATGGTCTCTGACTTTGGAGTGTGTATGAAGCAAAGGTGTGGAGCTGAATTCCTCCATGCAGAAAAAATGGTACTCATTGACATTCATCGATGCTTGCTGAACATTGATGGAGACCAGATAGTGGATGGTTGGTCAGTGAGGCACCACCACAGTGAGGTGGTGGCTGGTGTGTTCAGCACTGGCGACAGCGGGTTGCCTCCACAGGTGCAGATTTTTCTGAGCATGGCATGCTGTTTCTTGTTCATAGCTGGCAACAATGCATAGCTAATGGTGGTGACTGTGCTAAAAACTAGTGTTTTGTAGCTGAGAATTTGCTGTATCATATAGTGTTATTATTGTGCTCTTTGTATCTGTTGTAGTTTCCATGGAAATAAATAGAAGGTGTTACTTTCAGAGTGGTGTATGTGCTTTAATTACAGTCATGACTATGCATATGCCTCATCCTTTCCCAGTGCTGGGTCTCTTTCCACAAACCTGGGCTTTACTGAGAACAGGGTCTGAAATAATTTGTGTTTGCCATAATTAAAGAAAACCAGAATGCAGACTCAGTTGAATTATTTTGTTAGTGAGCTAGGAGAGGCCTTATTGCTGTCTCTACTCAATTTGGGTATATTCTTCACACTCTGACAGCTCCTGTGATGAGGAGCAGTAAGTGGAGCACTACTGTATTAGTCAGCAGTGGAGGTTTCTTCACTATAAGAAAAAAAGGGAGAAAAGGAAGAGCAGGGGAATGAGAATGTAAAAAACTGTCGAAAGGGACATAGGTGCGGTCACTAAGTGCTGACAGAGAGCAAGGGTTGAGAAGGTGACAAACAGCACTGATTTTCCATTTTAGTTATTTGATTTTATGATTATCCTATTCCAGAAAAGACTTCAAATTATTCCTATTAAAAAGTTTTCTCCATTACTTAGCATTTATGAAGAACAAAGTTGCTCAGCCACATGAAGAAGGCTCAGCTTTTGAAGCGTTCCCACTAGTCTAATGCTCACACATCCCACAGCTTGCTGTTCCCTGAAGAGTAAAACCGAGAACTACCAGTCCACGTGAAGGACAAGGAGCTTTGTCAATGCTTTCAGAAAGCAAGCCACACTTCTGCCTCTTTCTGCACAGGCAGGGCTATTGAGAAGAGAAATCAGTGCATCAAAGCGTTGGAAAAGATCTAAACTTGGATAAGCTTGTGCAGAGGCAGGTAGTTTGCAGCTCTGACACATATAAGAGGCTCCTCCTCCCACCTTTTCTAGATCAACATTAAATGTTTCTAACGTAATAAGTACAAGTTCATTGCTCACATTTTTGAGAAACACTGCAGGATTATGCTGACATAAGTGAGGCTTCCTTATAGACAAAACTTGAACATCATCCATTTATATGGATATGGATGCGTGAAAGGACGTGGGACACATTTTAAAGTCTTTTAGATGCTTCAAGCCAATTCCCTGAGTGTTAGATGTGGAAACCTCTTTAAAAACGTGCGTCAAAGTCCCATAAGTCTTCAAGCTTTTGTCAGCTGCAGTGAGCAGGCAGGACATACTACAGGAAGAGATTACCAAACATCAGATCATGTTATGGCCTCCTGGAGAACACACAATACAATACTCTCCACTCAGTTTTGAAAATTTGAATATGCAAGCTGGGAACACTTCTATATACCCTTTTGTCACCTTGCCAAAAGTTAGAAAAGGTGACATTTTGAGCTGTTTTATTCTTATTCTAAGTTACTTGTTAATAAATATCCTTTAGAGATGAAGACTTGGACTATATCTTGTACTGTCAAGTAGGACTTGTTTGTTTGTTTATCTTCTATATCTAGTGACTACACTGATTTTCTTCTGTGCTTTTGAAATGTGTTTAAAAAACTGTCAGCTTTGCTGACATTTCAGTTTGAACCTCCTCTCTTCTCAAATCATGCACTCCAGTAATTTATAATTTTGTTTTGATGCTACCAGAGTATTTGGGTCTTTTTGGTCCAATAAAGATTTTGGAAATGAAATATATATGTAAAAGGCTTAACACCAGGATAAAACAATAAAAGCTATTTTACGAAAACAAAATATTTTGATCCCTGCTATCTTTTTGCCTTCTCTACCACTCTGTAGCTGGTGTTTGGTTCACAGCACAGCTGCTTCATTTGCAGTTTCTCCTGCTGGTTAGAAAATAAAATACAGTACCACTCAATTATACCTTACATTCCCACTACCTGCCCTTCTATTCACTCTATTTTTATTCACTTAATCTTTCCAATGTCAGTTCCTAGAAACAACACCGTCAACTACAGTGAACATCTTTCATGAGTTATGCCCACACTGACACAGAGGTTAGAACTCTAATGTTCTTCAACCACAGTTTTGCAGAGGAATAAATATAGCCCTTGCTTTAACTAAGTATTTATTTACAGTATCTCAGAGCATGCGAGATGCTTGGAGAGTAAAATTGTTGAAGTATGCATCTTACTGACTCAATGAACAGTTGTAAAGAACATATCACATCTCTTACAGACAGTACAATTAGTTGAAGTCCACCTGCGAACAGAATTGGCAAGATTTTGGTGTCAGACACATAATCAAAACAGAATTTCAATGCAATTACTTCAAAATTGTATTAACTGAGAATGGAATTCAGTTTACTATAGTTGAAGATTTTTTTCCTCCCAACAATATATTATCAAATGTGCCCAGTTTCAACAAAGCTGGGGTTTTTTGTTTATTTGTTTGGGTTTTTTTGGGCAGGTTTCTGAGTTGTTTTTTTGGTTGTAAATTACGTGAATTCTGAACTGCTCAACAAAATTTCTTATTCTCAAAGATAACTGAAATCAGTGAGAGCATTTTGGTGGTTCTGGACCAAGCCATAGGCATTTCAGCTGATCATTGTCACTGTACATGTAGACAATGCCGATTCCTATGTTAACTATGGGATCAAATTCTGTGCCTGCTGTGGTTGGTTTTGCCACAAAGTTAGTGAACTCTACTCCACACTTTCTTGTCTCATTATTAGCTATCTATCATCTGGGTAGCACTCCAGAATGCATTGATGACTAAAATAAAACAGAATACTTCTCTTTCTGCATTTCTTGCTGTTTCTGCTTTCTCTGCTGTATAGAGACAGATAAAGTAGTTATAGAAAATACCTTTTTATTTTTGCTTAGTTTATGGAATACTTAAGCAATTACTTTTTTTTTTCAATGAAACTATGAAACGTTTGCTATCAAGATGATAAGAATATGCACTCAGAAAATTATTAGAGTCCATGTATTACTTCAGTTGCAGGTTTGTCTCAAAGATCTGACTAAGAACAACATTCAAAATGCCATCAAACTGTTCCAAAAGGTAGCAAATCCCTCAGGATAGCAGTTTTCTTTAAGCCCTACTTATCAGACATTTCAGGAATTTCTTATGGTGTTCATAGGATGTGCTCAAACTCCTCGAAAAATGAAGCAAAACCAGAAAAAGATTTTTCCTCTGATAGCTCAGCAGACCGAACATCAACCTAGAAATAGACTGAAGAAGATAAAACTCAGGGAAAGGATCGTATCGGTGTATATAAATACCTGAAGGGAAGGAATGAAGAGGAGACAGACAGATTCTTCTCTGTAGTGACCTGTAACATGACAAGAGGCAATGGGCACAAATTAAATATGAGGATATTCAATACGAACAGAAGAAAGTGTGGTTTTGCCATGAAGGTGGTCAAATATTGGAACAGGCTGCCTGGAAAGGACGTAGCATCTCAACCATGGAGATATTCAAAAACCAATTGAACATGATCCTGGGCAGCAGACTGTAGGTGACCCTATTTGAACAGTGAGGTTAAACTGAGTGACCTCAATAGATTCCTTCCAACCTTAAAGATTCTATGTATAGTAGCTGCTGTTTGAGTAGATGCTCTGATTATCACAGTTAGGGCATGTGTTGTGATGCAGAAAAAAATCTGCTTTCAATGGAAGTTCTAATTCTTCTTTGGGGTTTTCAAAAACAAGGTAGGACAACTGTATGGAAGACTGAGAGCCATAATGGTCTAGCATTTCATCATTGATCACAGTCCTTGGTATAAAAAGTTTACATTTAATAAGGGACATGCTGGAAAATGCACTGAAACCAAGGCCTCTGAGTTCCTGGCAAATTCCTGAGCCACCCAAACAGTTTTTCAGTGATTTCCATCCCAACTCTCAAATAAAGTCCAAAACAATTCAAATTCATGATTGCCTTTTTGACCATTAGAATATTAACATGTTTCTCAGTAAGGCCTCAATTCCTTTACAGGGACACTTCGTACGTGAGGACCTCACAGCGGGCTACAGGATCATTGGCTCACTTTCTGCCAGCAAATACTCCAATATGCTACTACGTGGAAAATTTCAAGGCAGATAGGGATTGAATTGCTGTCACTTGATTGCCTGGAACTTGTGGACTATTCATCTGAGACACAGCAGATTAGGATCCCCTTCTCTAGGAACAGCAGAAAAAAACTCACAAGTCCCAGGGAAGAAGTCAATGAGGCTACTGAAAAGGGTGGAGAACAGTTTCCTTCCCCTCATCATCAGCTCTTTGGGTCTGTTGAGGGCTAATGCAGCAAATGAGCTCTGGACACATCTGTGATATTGGGTATGGGACCACTTCAGAAACCAAGGGGAAAGCAGGAAGGAAATAAAAACCTGTTCACATACCTTTGAAGTTTGTTGGTGAAAAATATAAGATTTTAGATAACTCCTGATTTAGGTAGCAGGTGAAACAGCTTTTTAAGGATTCTCATGTTAGATAGGAGTACAAACAGAAGCAAACATGACAGATTCGGATGCCTGCAACATTTTGCATACAGAACTAACTGGCTTGCTCAAACACCGTAGATGTATCAGGGACAAAATAATATTAGTTTTTCCAACTGAGTCACTTAATCATAGTACAGTGATGGAGAGACAGATGTTAAAGGCACTAGAAAGTGAAAATTTATGTTTACAGGCTGAAGGATCAAAAACCGTAGAGATGAAAATAGCTAGGGTGTCCACACCCCTGGAGTGCTACTAAGAGGCAAATATTTTTTGAGAGTACATTTGTGGTTACCTTTTTTGCACTGTTAGGATCCATGCTTTCAGGATTTTCTGAGGACAAATGATAGGCTTGTGACTTACTGAAAATGAGGACAGCTTTTGTTTTTGCATGTCTTGGAAAGGAGGATTCCAGAGAAGTGTTGCAGTTCCACTTTCCAGAGAGTTTTGAAGCTGAGATTTTATTGCAGCCAGAATTCAGTACAAAGCCAGTTTACACAAGTAGCTGTGCTTGGCAGTTTATCCGGAAAACCCAGAAGGCTTCTGGGAACACAGTGTTTGCCATACATTTCATGTTTGCCCTTGGCAGCAAGCTCCAGTGGCTCGAGTGACAGGACCAAGTAAAGCAACTTTGGAATACCAGAAACCACACAAGATACATACGTCTCCTATTTTGCCTTAGGATTTGAGTGCTATAGAAATAAAAAAATATTAGGAAAGCCACAGTAAAGAAAAGGAGAAGGGGCTACCTTCCTGACTGATTATGCAAGCCATGTAGAGCTCACTTCAGTTAGGACTTGGTTGGAATGGGACCCTTACACAGGTAGAAGAGCTTGAATTCTTGCAGTCAAAACCAGTCTGTGTCCCATAGAAGTAACCTTGATAAAATCATCCCTTAGTCCGATAAAAACAGAGATAAAACTGTTCAAAAACTGCTCAAAAGTATTGAGAGATTTAGAGACTGGACATAAAAAAGAGTTGAGGTGATCTGGATTATTTTTTCTGCTTTCTGTGTAACTCATAATGGATGTTTACCTGCTGCTGATGGTAGCTACAGCTGAATCACACTCTGCTTGAAGACTTGTAAGCGGATTAATACATTTGTATTCTCCCCCCACTTCCCTATTCCCAGCATGCAACTAGCATACTAGCATCTTAAGAATTCATACTGCCATCCATTCTTCCACCATGAAGACAATACAGAAAAGACTTTTGAATAGAGTTTGGAATATGATCTCATCAGATTTAGTGTTTTGGACATCTGTGTCTACACAAGCAAAAGCCACATAGCAGTGCAAATCTTGTTCCTGTGCAGTTTCTGGACTACAAATAAGATGGACACTCTTATAAGTCCCAAAAATAAAAATACCCCCTTCCCTAAAAACAAAACAACAACAACAAAAAAAACCCACTATAATTATTGATAAAGAAAATCCAATAGAACTTAAACAATTGAGGAAAAAATTGTTTATCACTTGTCTACATTTTTATTATTACAGTTTGAAGACAACATGCTGCACTGTAAGATAAATCTGTTGTGTACTTAAAAACTCCTCTTTTTTTTTTGCAGTTTCATAGTTGCATGAATTCTCGAGTGCTATTTTCAAAGAAGATTAAGGTACTGATTCATGAAGATTATTTCTAACCATTTAAATCCACAGTACTTGATGTTTACAATTAAATGTTTTAGATGAAAAACAGAGAAAGAAAAGATTAACAGTAATGGAAACAGGAAATTAAAAATCATAGACAAACACTGGAGAAAGTGGGAAATGTTAGGACTAGAAGTGGAGCTTCCTTTCCTGAACACTAAGCAAAGGAAGTGTTAATGTTACAAGCTTGTATGTGCTGTGTTGGACATCTCCAGCAGCCAACCCAAGCTCCTGCAGAATCAGATTCTAAAAACAGAGTAACTGCAGGACACGTGTATTTGCAAGATGACTGCAGTGGAATCCGGACGTGTTGGCACCTCCTGGGGACCAGCCCACGCTACAGCAAACAAGATTAAGGAAGGCTGATGTTGCTTCCCACACAAGCCACCTTTATAACAGTATATTACTGTCAGATAGTACGATACTGAAGCTGAACTGTGAGACGTTTGAGAGTGGGGGTTAGGTAAAGTCAGACAACATTTTTAGTTTGGTTTTTAGCTTTATGCAGAATTTGATGTGTCAGAGAATGCTAGTAAGTTTTTGCTTTTAGACAAAATATTACAACAATATCAGGCTGAATCAGAAACGTGAAAGCAATTTGAGAAATTCACTAGTACTTACAGAGAAAAATACTCGTATTAAGCTTAGAAATGGGATAATGGGAGCCCATGAAATAATAATGAGTCTGACAGTTGTGAGGAGAAATAAATCACCATATAAGAATAGAGGAAACAATTCCAGAGCACTTCTGAAAGAAGTGCATGAAATATTAAGAAACATTTAAGAACTAGGAAAATGTGAATAGAGATAGGACAGCTGGATGTGGCCTTGGCTATGACATTTATGACATTAATGATCAACATCATCAGCAGGGTTAAAAAAGCATTATCTGTCAGAGATGCAAGAGGTTAACTGTACAAAGTGTAACAGAATATTGGTGGAAAGGTCCAACCTTTGCTGCCGTACCACTGACATCCACCTCTGACATCATAGGCCAACATAAAAACATAGGAGGCATTACTTTTGAGGCAGTCCTCATATGTGCATGCAGTGGGACAAAGGCATGCCTAGAAAATATCCTAAGTGTCAGAGGAATCCATCTTACTCAGTTAAGTTAGTTGTCTGGCCTGCCTAAGCATCCTAAAATTGTATCCTTCTCTGACAGAGGTTACGATTTCCAATGAGCTGTAGGTCAGTCCTAAGAAGACTAGTGTTTATATTTAGCAAAATAACATTTCTGACACATGCAAACACCTCCTGTAGCTCCAGGACTGTATGAAATATTCTGAGATGCAACACGGACAACTGCATTTTCCATCAGGTGCTCACGTTGGTTGAACATTAGCGTAAAAGTGAGTATTAATTTAGAGGACAAAGGGAAAAAAAAGTATTTAGGTATTAGCTAACATATATGAGGTTCTTTGTGAGAAAGTACATTGGAACTCTGCTGTATTGAAATAAGCCTGCTTGGAGAATTACTGCAATATTTGAAAAGTTCTTGAAAAGAAATCCATTACACTTCATCCTCTTTGGGACTCCTTGATAACAATGCTCACTCTGCGGAAGAAAATGCTATAACCAAAATATTTTTGCTATTGTTATTTAAAGCAGGTAAGAGACATCCCTCGTGGATGCTTAACAGGAAACTTAAAAATCTGCATTTAAATTGAGATTCAAAAATATATGAACCAAGACATTAAATACCTTTCTCAGACGTTCTGTACATGAAGAACATAATGCTTTTATTTATCACAAAACTAAGCTGAAAATTTTGATAAAAAGAGAAGAATGAGATTGGAAAAAATAAGTGAAAAATTATTAGAGACTGATCTCTTGCCAGCTTGAAAAACTGAAGAATTCAAAAGTTAACTTTAAGACAGTAGTTTAGATTTACCGTAACTAAGCAGCCTGTGTCATCTTCGTATTGAAAAGGAGCAGATATAGCCAATTTGGAAAACACTTTGCAGTTATATTTTCTGGCATAGGTATGCACACATCATGGTACAGTGGTGAGCTGCCACCTACACAGAAAGGTAGCTGTCCAATATTTACCAGAAACTGATGTTCTTCATTGGTACAGGCTGACATCAGTGGCATTAAGCCCAATAGCACAAGACGAGAGTGACTCAGTAGAAACAGTTTCTTTTGCTTTTCCTGAATTATCAATGACACACTTTGTGGGAGTAAATGTTGTTCCTTATAGTGAGAAAGAAACTATGTACTTTAACCTGCAAAGCAAATCGCATTTCCCAAATATTTCCTAGCGTCACACTGATTCAACAGAAGTAAAAATTTAATTGAGGAGGAAATCCAGATTCTACCGTTCTGCAAGAATTTTCACCTTTGTGGTGAAAGCAACTGAAAAAATAACTATAGTCTTAATCTATGAATGATCATATTTTTTTTCCAGTTAGTAGCTTGAGCTGTCTCGCATATGATCCTTAAAGGACTCCACAGCATCATCAGGGCTTCAGTAGTTTGAGTCACCAAAACATCGGTGTTCCCACAGTATGAAAAGGGTGTGCACATGAATGGCAAAGGTTATAGAAAAGAGAGAGCAGCTCCCCCATCTGCAGTACATCTTTTTAGGGCAGCCTATCATTTCCTAGATTGGCAGCAATGAATTTTTTCCCTTCTGGTTCTCACAAATGTGTGGCAGTCCCTTCTCACCCAAACATTTTAACTCCTTCCATAAAAGCTTCCAGACCTTCCTCTGACTGCCCTGCTCACATATACTCTATATTCTAAAGCAAGAGCAGACCAAGAAAGAAGTGAAAGAGTTGGAAAGGCTTAAGAGACCTGAAAGTACTCTGAAGTTGACAAAAAATGCCTGGAAAGTCAGAACAGCTTCAATCCTCAAAGTGAGATACCTATAAAAACATATGACCCAGAAGAATCTGATTTTCTTTTTAACTATGAGAATTAGGTCTGTTTGGGTAAACAAGTGAAAAAAAATCACAGTTTCTTTATGTTTATTCACCTGTTTTCCTTTATAATCACAAGACAACAAAGTTGTAATTGGCCTAAGAATCCATGCAAGCTTTTATAGTTTTAAATGAGTGTTGGAATTAAAAAACAACAAAAAAACTGAAGTAGAATAAAAGTACATTATTTTCCCCAGTGAAGATCCAGTTGCTTGAGCTACAACATTTATTTATCAAACCAACTAGTGTACCTGTGTACGAGAACTCAAGCTGTTTTTCTTCTCTGCCTGTGCTCCAACCTATTCCTCTGAAGCTAACACTAAGCTGCCTTTGCACGTATGTCCCAGGAGAGACTGGTGATAGCAACCTTACATTTGAAATGGAGTGAAAGGCATATTTTCATCTGTACCAGATGCAAGTGGCAAGTATGCTATAAATCACTCTGATCTATGCTGTTTTTTTAACTTCAGAAGACTTTGACAGTCCCTTACTAATGCTTGGAATTTAGAAAATACTTTCGAAGTTGAGTGGGAAGATTTACAGAGAAGTAAGTGTACAAGGTTTGTTTTGAAGCATGTAGAAGTTATACTAGGCATTTATGTTACACAGATATTATCATGTTCCTGCTAACCATAGAAAGCATGAAAATAAGGAAAATAGATGTTAGGAACTTCTGGTGACCGTTTATGTTAAGGAATTGAAGTGACAATGCCCTGTCATCTTGTTGTTTTTAAATAGTTTAATTGTAACTAACTCAGTGACATAGAGGTTCAGCAATCCACATGAGGAATTTTCATGAATGTTTTCACTAATATTTTTATAGCATTTAGCGTTCAAATCACCTCAGTAGTGCTATGTGACTTAACCTTATTGTCAAACAAGAATTGCTATTATATATTACTTACCCTTCACCAAAATTCCAGTTAAGTATTATACCACATACTGCAGGCAAATGCTCCATATGTATTCATTCAAATGTATTTTGTTATCTGATGGAATATTACAGGATTTTAACTATAGACTGACTGCTTCATTTAATATCACTCAGCTTCTCAGGAACAGTATCTGACTGCACCCTATTGATACAGAAAATTGTACCAGACTTGTTCTCAGTCTTCTTCCTATAGAGGAAGAAATCTGTTGTGGCCCAGCTATAAAAATAAGCTATTTTTTCCTCTGAGAATCTTGCTAGACAGAAAATTGCACAAGCATACAAAAGAAAATGATGGCCAAAGATTTGAAACAACCAGTCTTAATTTCTGGACTACCACTGTAGCTAGAAAAAGGACCCTCTTTTGAGTATGTTGAATTACCTCCTTGAGGATTCCAGCTCTCTCCACTAGCTACAGAAGGAACTATAGGTACTTGCTGCCATAATTTGAGTCGCTGAACCTAGGTGCCTGAAGAGAAACAGCTGTAAGCCTCCCTGTAAATATGCTGTCTCTCACATAAGCGGTTTATTATTAGAAGGTAATGAGTAGAGTCATGAGAAATAAAGCAGTCTAGGAACTGGGGCTAAGGAATTCAGAAAAGAAACTTGATATAATCAGTAAGTTAGAGGAAAAAAGATTGCCTACTAGACTCTAAGTAGAAGGAAAATGTAAGAGTAAATCTCTTCTACCTCTGCCTGTTGGAGAATACGTCATTGCTCTGAGGTTATTGCTGTAGCTAAGAGTAAGCAGTCTTATTCCTTGCTAGTCCTGCCTGTGCCCTGCAGCTAACCTGGAGTGCAGTGCTGAGCCATGGACCTAGAGAAGCACAGAGCTCAGTGTAGGCTGCATGATCCACTTTCCTATTCAGGCAGCTTTTGCAGTCCAGCTTCAGCTCCTTGCTGCTGCTGCACCCCTGTTTTTCTTGGTATACAGCATTAGATCTAGGCGTGTCTGTGAGAATTGTTTTGTCTTTGACTGCAGTACTGAAAGAATAGTGATTTATAGCCAATGACTGCCCTTGTTCCTGATTGGAAAATCTTGAAAGAGTTCTGCAGTGCTTGGTCTTGAAGACCTCGATACTAAAACAAAATCAGTCTAGTTAACTCAAATATTTTACTACTTAGTCTCTTTTTGCCATTCCTATTTATGTAACTTATTTTACTATAAAATAATTAAGACCCCTTCAAAAGGTCAAAAGGAACTTTCTTTAGGAGACATATCTTAAAGTAGGTTTCTTCCCCTTTTTAATCAAAGCTACTTGTTGAATTCAACTTAGATTGCCATATAATTTTCTTCTTTTCATTTTTTTCTTCCCCAGACTGTGTCTTATGAGTTATATTTTTGCTATCCAACTCTATTGTAAATATTCTTGTTACTTGTATTTTGACCCTGAGTGAATGAAAGCCCCTCATCTTTTATGGAGACTTCAGGCAGAACTTAAGCCTTCATCTGTTTTGTTTTGGTAACAGGATCATGAAGGCTAATCTATTCTGTTCACCAGGACGCCTTTTTTCAAGAGGCTAGGGTGAGTGACCAACCCAGATTTCACGTAAGACTGAATCAAGCACTGTGTAGTCATCTAAAAAAATGTTAACATCAGTTTTATTAGCAATGTATCAACTTCAGTGCTCCATAACAATAATAAAAAGTAATGGTTCAGCTCTTCCTTTGATTGTAGAAATGGTATACTAAATAGAGGCAACAGCAGCAGCTTCTCTAGGCCACGTTATGAAGAAAACAAGTGATTTCCCTTTTCTTGCCATAAGTAAAACAGTGAAAAATTATTTCTTCCCACATGTTCATGCTTTGGATTTGTTATGCTTTGTGTACATGTTTCAGCTTGTGCTGTATGTATGATAATTTAATAATCTCCAGCTAAGCAGAGGTACAAATCCATTTGATGTTAAATTAATAGAAATATACTACTTGAAGAGCAAAAATTTCACACACTTTGCAAGCATTATCATATCTTCACAGATTGTATTGTAGCAAAAAATAAAAAAGGAAGGTCAAAGATAGGGAACTTCTAAGATGTGTCATTTTGCATAGGAATTGAGTGTAATGGTGTTTGAGATCTGAAAACATCCCTATATATTAAAAAGGAGGCATGGTTTATCCAGTGTTCCTTTTTCCTTGAAGACAGTGGTACAAGGGATGGCTGAGTTTAGTAATCTCAAAAGTATATCCAAATACTAAGTAACCAAGAAATGGAATACTTCAGAATGAAAACCTAGTCTGTGTAGGTCTGAAAATGGTTTCTGTAAGGAAAACGTGAGTTGGTTCAACAGACAGAAATATTCTAATACATTTTAAAGTAGCTAAACCAACTTTCTCAAGATGAGTCTTCAGATGTAGAACCCTAAGTTTAGTTTATAAGTGAGAATGTTTCAATTGACTAAAGTGCATCTCATTAGCAAGATTTCCTAAGGTATTCAGTACTAATCTGGCAGTTCAGCTGATATCATTGTACCATGTGTACTAATTTCAATACATAAATTTAAGAAATTTGATTTTTGGAAAATATGTTCTTTGATTTATGGTGGATGGCAGTCTCTTGGAAAGGAGGTGTTCAGAGGAGAGTATGTCAATAATTCCTTTGAACCTCTTGTGCATTATTTTTTTGTCAAATCATCCTCAAGTATACTTTTGAAATTTCAGTTTAGATCCTTTGATTATAGCTCAAAAGAAAATTATTTCCAGTATTTGTTCCCATGCTTTTCCATATATAGGCACATATTTGTGTATTGCATGTTGCAGAGCACTATTTCCAGAGGAAGCAGAAAGAAAGGTGATACAGTGCTGAAGTATTTTTCCTCTGAATCATACATGCAGAGAAAATACTTTTTAGGTCACTGGCCCAATATAGACAAGAGATGGAAAGATTTTTCCTCCTCAGGTCATCTGTGATAAAATCAGTGATAAAGCATAGGGAAGAATGGTGTTGATAAAACATGTAAGCATTAGATAATAAGCCAGGATTTTGAAAACTTGAGTCTTTTTTCAGTCCTTAAAGTTGGAGGTGTGTTCCTGTTACAATGGCTTACAGCTGCGGCCCTGTTCACTCCACTGACCCTTGTGACCAGCTCTCTCAACAAATGATTTGGAAATGAAGTTCAGCTACCACATCTGACTAGTTCTCTGCAGTAGATATGCTCTGTTCAAATTACTGCATACATAAGAAGAAACATGTAATGATTTAATATTAAAACCCAGAGGCTGTGAAATTGCTTTGGAAGGCTGAGAGGGATTTCTCAGAGGTTGTTTGCAGTAAACATCATTCACATTTAGTTATTAAGTTATTTAGTTAGACTTTAGGACCTGTGGAGGTTGGGAGTGCGTCTCATAAACTAGACCCAAGAAACTTTCAGTGTTTCTGAATGGTTCACTTTTGCCCCGGTTGCCCATTAACATTTTAAAGTCAGAGTGATGAAATCTACAAGCTCTCTGAGCATGTGCAATTTAGTAAAATTTCTCAGTCTGAACCCAGGATTCTCAGGTAAAGGATGTTTTACTCTTTCAAGGGGACTTTAATGAAAATACAGAATCACTGGAGTCACTGATGTGGCTTCCAAGCTGTCTCATTCTGTGCTATGAATCAATCTAGCTTCACAAAGTAAGTAGCTGTGGGTTGCACCAGTGCTTAGATGGAATCTCCAACAAATATCTATTTAGCAACTCGACCTTTCAGGGGTCAATGAATCAATAAAACACTCTATTGTGTGGGACCTCAGTGGTTCAGGGAACACTGTTTTTGGCTACCACATTGATCTGTGGTCCTGTTTTACTGTGACCAGAAGATCCCTGGTGTCTTCATAAGAGATACTTCAGAAAAATTCTTAAAGACACAAATTAATGAATAAATTTTCCACTTTCATCCTCAAAGTCCTACTTCTTCTAGCTTTCAAAGCCGGGCTCAGTTTAATTTCAGTTTTTTTTTTTCCTTTGAACCTCTCTTCTTTCTCTCACTCTATATTTCACATCATATAATCTATAATCAAGTAGCCCTTGAAGTCTTTCATATTCTCTCAGATCTATGCATTCTCCTGCATCTTGGGATACAGACCCCATGTCTATTTATTTAAATAAAACAAATGAAAAGCTGGCTTTCTCAGAGGAAGATGTCAGACCTGGCCAAACATCTTGGGAAAGAAGATAAAAGCTTGGTGGATGAGTGCAGAAAGGCACTGCAGTGCAATCTAGAAAAGGATAAAATATGTGCAAGGACTAGCTGCAACCGAACAGATGACCCATTTCCAATTCATTTTCTACTGCACAGAAAGTGAAATGATTTGTCACATGGATATTCCCACTATCATGAGCCAGGCTGTCTGTTCAACTTACAGCTTGTTATGTAAGTAAAGATGTTTCTAGAGAGGCTCTGAAGCAGTGCATCTATCCAGCCCAAGTGTTGGCTCACCTTGTGATACTTTTGTATTGAACTACATTTTTAAAGGACATCCTTGCTCAGTACAGAACTTTTGAGTGTCTTATTGGCGATTGTGTTGCCTGCAGAATTCGTTTTATTTCCCTGTTCAAAGATTATTTAGGGATGTTGATTGTGCTTTAATAAACTACAGCCTCGTTCTCTGCTGACTGTACTTTGAAAGTGCAGGAAATTCTCTCTGCTATTCATTTGTGAAATATTTTGTGATTAGAGTTTCTCTACATGCATAGTCTTATTTTTGGTATTTAGATTTAAAATTTATTCTCCTCAAGGGAAGTATCCTCTGTATATTTTTCTAGCCTGTTTTCTCATGTATCTTTCACTTCCCCAACAGTCTTCGAAGCTATTGGATTCCAGTTATGATTGAGATATCTCAAAGATAGTAAATTCCTAGTAGCTGTGTGAGTACAAATAGCAGTCTGAGGGGAGAGATATTAATACTAACAATACTTCTGGTAGAAAAGCAAGAACGCCTTATCTATTCTGAGAGGAAGCACCAGCTGGGCAGTCGATATGCACCCTTCGGCTTGCCAAGCATTATACACAAAGTTCCCAGGCAGGAGCAGATTAGTATGGACTATAGAAGGACAGTGTGCTTGGGAACACTGAAGTACTGTAAACGGTGTGGTTTGTGGAAGATAAGGCGTAAATTCACAGCTTTATCAGTCCCACTGTTCACAAAATGGTGCCTATCCACATTTAATATTTGAATGCATTTTGGCTGGTGTGTAGGAGAGCTTAGTACTATTCATATACAGATATCTAGAAAAGAAGATATTTTCAGCTCCATTTAAATGAAAGAAAACAGGGATATAGCAAGGTCAAAAGCCTGCAGGAATGCTGATTTGTGATTTATCTATAGTGTCACCCATGCAACTGAAAATTTGAGGACTGCCACTCTCCTGAGTAAAAGTAAAGCAAACAATTAGAAGACCAAAGCCATGAAGCAGTGTGGACAGAAGTGGTAATGTTCTTTTCCTCACCAGCGTTACAGAAGAACATTAGAAATCTAACAGCGAAAGACCAATCTCATTATGCATGACCCTTCTGATATTCACGAGCAATAGAGGTTTTATCCCACAGATGTGGTTTAAATATGTCTTCTTAATATTTATATCTGTCAAAACTTCGGCACATTATTTCACTATGTGTTAATCACAGCTTCTATATTCCTACATCTTGATATGTATACCTCATATTGGCAGACAAATGAAATATTTGTCCTACTCAAGTGTAAACAAGACCTTGCCTTCTGAATGTGAAAGCTGTAAAGAAACATGGAATGTAGTATATTGTTAAAAATGCATGTTTTCGATAAACACAGTAAAAACATTGAACCGCTATGTTCCATCTTGCCATCTGTGAATGATTAGTGAGGAAACTATAAATAGAAGTGGGCCTGCTGTGTACAGAGTTCCTTAATTTTATGGAGCTACAAATGCATTAACATTTCCTGATGGCTTAAAAGAAACAGCAAATTACAGTCTCATTTTTGCTGGTACGTGTCCTGTTACTGGGACACTGGGAAACATACTGGGAAAAGTGAGCTCTTCCTACCTGCTGCAGCTAAATGGAAAGAATAAAATCATAACATTCCCTGACCTCTCAGAGCCTGTGCCCGAAACCTGAGAAGGAAATGCCGATTTGTAAACATGAGTATAAATGTTGTCATTGCTTTATTTTTGTTTTCCATAAATATTTCCGTAGGTACTTGTGAAATGGCTAGCATCTTCATAAAAACAGTGAATTTTAAACACACAAGAACTCGTGTATGCATCATGAGAAATTCTGAAGCAGAACTGAGTAAGCATTATTCCTGTAAAAATAGAACTAGAAATTATACACGAGTCTTTAGGACACAGAAAAGAAAAAACGTAGTTCTGACATTTATATAGATGAACATATTTCTTACAGTGAATGCTAAGAAGTCACAACAATAGGCTCATGAAAAAAAGTAGGCATAGAGTCATCAACAGAAATTCCTCAGTCTGGAATCCAAATGTGAAACACTCAAGCAAGTTAAATGTGGCTTGAGGACTAATCACAAACCCACCAAAAAAAGAGCTCTTTTCAGGCTGAATTATGACCATCTTTTCAATTGGGAATGTTTATTCACTTGAATAATCTGAATAATAAATTCAGTTTGTGATAGGTTTTGAGGGAAGTGAATGTTAGATAGAAGGCCTTTTCATGTATGTTGAGGTGCTGAGCATGTGTTTTTTATCATTCAGGATTGTCCTGTAGATTTCCATACAACTCTCTGTCTCCTGACCATGTATCCTGTGTCAAACCATATGATGAGCCAGGTGCTCTCTATCTTTTTTCACTGATGAATTAGTTAGAAGTGGAGGGGAACTGAATGACTGTGGATGTAACGGTCTGGTTGGACAGTTCTAGAGCAGTCTTTTGGTGTCCTGGCATTATAAAACACACTGGAGTTTATTGTGGAAATCGCTACAGAAGAGCAGGTATATATCAGCAGGATGACTCAGTAGATTAATGGTGAGGTGCCACAGATATCTGACTCTTGAGGATATTAACTCATTTCTGGACTCTGGAGGTCAGGAAAACATCTCTGGTTTTAATGCAAAAAAGTAAGTCACTTGTCTAAGGAGGATGGATAAAATGGCCTTAAAAGTATCTCTAAGCTGTCTAATGTTTGCAGAAATCCTGTGGAATGTGTGCTTTTTAATTCCTGTTGCAATAAACTGTTCTTTCTGTTTGATTTTTAAATTTCTGGTGCAAAGGAAATTCCCACTGTTTCAGTGAAGAGTAGTAATACCAGGTGGCTAACTGAAGGATATACAAACCACAGAGATCCCACATGGAAACAATTGGACTACTTATCTAAACTCTTGACACCTGCAACCAAGATGTCAGGTTATTTCCAAAGGTTGTAACCAACACTGAGAAATTATTGTTTGACATCAGCTTTGTCTATGCAATTAAATATTTTGAATAAGATGATTTGTAAGTTTTATAGGTATTTTTGATTTGATTTTCACAGTCATATAATGCAATCCATGATAAAGAACATAAAATCCTACCTGCTTTTATAACATAGTTCCTCCTTTCTGTAGTTATTCTACTGGTTTCTTAGTTCACAGAGATATCCCCCTTGAAGGAGATCTATAAAAAGAAAATGTCCAAAGTTTAGGCCCAGTATTAGGTTTCATTTTTGATTAATATTGGTAAATGTGAATACTGACATTTCTCCTGGCTTTTATCTATGATGCCCTTTTGATTCAAAATTCTTCAAGGCAATGGTTTAATGCATATGATTGGACAGTAGCTAGGAAAGTCAGACTATGATCTGCCTTAACTCAAATATTGATGTCAATTCTTGATGCAGGTCACAGAAAAATACTGTTCTGTCATTAAAAGGATCTGAATTTGGGTGATAGCTACTCAGAATATGCTGGAGATTAAGCCCTGTGCATTCAGATCACAAGCTAGAAATGTGTGATATTGATGGAGACCCTCTGTGATCATGGAATTTGATGTGGCCAAATCTTATGAACGTATCTTTGTCAGTCTGTATCCTGAACTACTGAAAATACATATTTGCCTAAGAAATACAGTTTTGAATGATAAGTGCACTTCTGTTTTGCTTTGTGTGAGAAATGTAGGTATGTGGCTCTCCTGGTCATGCTGCAGTGACACTGGAGTCAGCTGAGAGCCTGAAACAGTACCCTAAGATGCAATCTGTTCAGCACACCTCAGCCAGGCTGGTTTTCTTCCTTCCTCCCTGCTGTTGCAGCTCAGCACCATAGGAATAAAGGACTGTGAACCAGGCAATGGGACAGACGTGAGAGAGCCTGAGAAGCTCCTACAAATGGGAGCCTTGCTGTTCCTGTTGGATCAAGAGGGTTCAGCTGTCTGCCTGACCGAGATGTGTTAATCCTAACAGAAGTGGTGGGCCTCACTGAGAGGCTTGTAGGTGAAGTATGGTCGCTACAAAAGGAAAAAGTGAAAGGCTACAGTTGGCAGCTGGGACAATGTTTGGTTTTATGATGTGTCTAGAGCCTCAGATAGACTTAAGCCACCTGTTCAGGAAACTTCAGGACTGGAGCCTTTGCACAGAAATAAAAATAATAAGATGATATATAATAATTGATTTATTAGATATTTAGCGAAGGCTTTGTGCTATTAGAGATTTATACCACTTGTTCTACTTAAAGCCCTATAATTAACAGCTAGTTGTAAAAATTGAAAAGTTGGGTTGGCTAAAAAACTCCAAAAAGGTAGTATTGACATGCTAAAGGAATTATGGTCGTCACTTAAAAGCCAACCTGGCTGTGAGTAAAATCTTGAAATACAGCCAAGTAATACTGTCTTACTGAGTATATCTGTACCACTTTTCTAACTTTATTCTTAATCTTTTCATTTCATACAGTTTCACTTGTGTTTTCTAACGCCTCTTAAGCCTTGTAGGGCCATATGTTTTAGGAGAAGTCTGGGCTGGGTTTTCAAAGGAGCGTAACTGTAATTTCCTGCATAGAGTTTCTAACTCAGCACCTACTTTCAGCTTTCCATAATATGGAAAAGAACTAAAACAGCTCGTTTTGTTTCTCCTATCCAGAGTTGAAACATCAAATCACTGTCCCTATTGGTAAGCTTTCTCTGCCAGGGATGATTGACATTGTGAGTTTTAAAAAGTATTTTGAGGAGCTCTTGTAAATGATGTTGCTGTGAATCCTTTCTGCATCTCTCAATGCATGGATTATGTCCCAAGAGTTCAGAAAAGCAAACCTTGCAGGCTGTCCACGTTTCAGAACTTTTAAAACACGAAAGGTACAAATGTAGCAATTATTTACTTGACCTATTTTCCAGACTGTAAGTCAATTCTACTGACAGCTGGATCCACGCATCTGTGGACAAAAGTCATTTCTGGGCAAACATTTGCCTGCAGTTTGTCATGTGACTGCTTTCTAGTTGGCAGCTCACATAAGGAGGCGCTGCTTGTGCATATAATAGCAGAACTGAACTAATACAAGCTCTTGCAGAGACTACAGCACTTTAGATATCCCTTGTGCTAGATAATACTTTTATCCCCATTTATAGATGGAGAGAACAGCTGATATTCTGCCTGAGGTAATGTTTGAAGCTCTGTCAACAAGCTCCCCTTCTCCAATATATGTTAAACATATTATTTTCACAGAAGAAATTAAAAGCTTAAGAGCTGATGTTAACTAGATCCCAGCCCATCACTTCAGTACCTTCCAGAATTCAAGATCCGCAGACCTTTATTTCTGAAAGAGCTTTCACTGTTACATAGAACTGAAAGCTCTGGTCTTAATTGGTACACAAAATGTAGGCTGGGAGACAAACTTTGGTGGTTCCTTTATTTAACCAACAGCTGTGAGACTGATAAGATAAAAAATGAAACAAGGACAAGGGAATCTTGAAGCCATGTATCCTCTCCTCTGTCCTACAAGTCTGAAATGTATTATTGGTAATTTAGATTAACATGCACATTGTTTTAATGTGAAATGTGCTAGCATGCTGTGTGCATTTTCCTCTTGCTTGCTTGCAGCATCTTTCCACCTCTATAAAAGTCTTCCTAGGATAAAGTCCAAGGATGTCCATTTGGCTGTCACGCTATCAGCACACAGAAATGATTTTTTAAAGCAACTGTAGATTATCAGCAAAGGCATGGAAAAGCATGGCAGGAACATGAAGAAAGCAACTTCTGAAGGTTTTCAGAGTAAACTTCCTTTCTTTTCTGGTTATTAGACTAATTAGAAACTTGTTTCGCCTTGGAAACAAGTCCTGAAAAATGTCCAGCACTTAATTTCTGTTTCTGCTTTATGCAGAAAACTTTACAAAGAGCTGTTCATGCAGCAGTGGCAATGGCAGCTGCTTTGTATTTCTACAATGTGATTCAGCCATCCATAGACACAATTAGAGCAGCCTTTTGATAATCTGTATTTCAATAACCAGGCAGCGGTACTCTGATTTAAATCCTGGGAAGAATGGGCTGTGATGCTCGGTGATAACATTTCAATTAATTCCTGCTCTCCCATCAGAGAATGTTAATCTTCTGAAAATGACCTCAGTGGAGTATGCACCAGCAAACAAGCTCGCCTCAAGCAGGGTGTGAAGTAGTAGGAAGCTTTGAATAAAGAGAAGGGAGGAGGAATACTGGATGGGAAACACTTGCTGTTTATCCGTAAGGGCAGGTATGCACGTCTCGGTGGTTTCCCAGACTCCATCCTGACAAATTCGTCTGTCAGCCTGAAGCCAGATTAGAGACGTTTCTGTCACAGCCCTCCTGTGGTCCTTTCTGTGGGAGATTGCCCCCTTCTTAGCTGGTTAGTCTGAATTCCTAAACTGATGGTGGTTTTGTGGAAAGTGCTGTAGGGAAGCCATGCTGTGGGGTCACAAGCTCTCAACCACAGTTTATTTGGAATGGAGAGATCACAGAGGCAAAGGATTATCAGACTTTAAAATAATAGTGCAGGACGTACACTTAGGCTTAAATGCTGCAATGATGATGGTAAACTACAGATACCTGACTTTCCCTCCTCAGTGTGAGTCGATTACTTTGCTATGCATTTAGAATAGAGGATTTAATGGTCAGATACAAACTACAAGCCTGACTCATCCCAGGAGCCATGCATCTGAACAATTTATACGGTCCCTTTAAAACATGGCATGCATAAAATGGGTTTTTTTGCATTATTTTTTTTTTCACAGCCTGAGTCATTGTCCGCTATAGTCACTGCAAAAACAGTAGAAACATGAATCAGGCTCTATTCTAATACTTTACATCTGGAATTAAGAGATCCATGTTTCACTATGTGGCACCTCCAAACCACAAATAAGTGTCCTCTTGTGCACAGGAATGCTCCAGGAGACGCCCACGGATGTTCTGCTTGGGTCACCTGCAGCCAACACCAGGAGCATTTCAGCTGTATGGAAAGTCACAGACCTTGGCCTTGAGCCCATTCTTAAAATGCAGGGTGGTTCTTCTCACCAAAATTTAAAGACTTGTGAGGAGAGGGAAAAGAAAAGTGCCAAAACCAATAGTCTAGCTCTTAATTTTAGTAACTGGAATTGACTGTAAAATACAGGGTGGGAAGCTGCAAAATTTCCTTTTCTTTTTCACTTAACATTTACCATTCTGTTTTCATACAGACACCTTTCTCATGATGTATTTTTCATCAGCAGCTGAAAAATGTTGAACAATCTCAACAAAAAGATTTTTCTCTATTTCTTCCAATGTAGAAATAAAATGAAACTTAGAATTTTGACATAGTGTTATGCTGCTAGATATAGAAATAATTAAGGGGTGTTTATTCTGGGATCAAGCTTAGTGGGGAAAAAATGCTCCTCCTATGTAAAGAGTTGCTCATCTCAGCTGGACAGCTCTGCTTAGCAGTATCGAGGGGAAGGCCTGGCTCATGGCAGCAGCTAAGCACTTGAAAGGATCGGTAAACCTTATTGTAAGGCCTATAGCCTTCTTCCCCTTTCAGAGGGTATTCCCACACAGCTCTTTCCCCAGATAACTTTCTTCTCATTACCACTAGCATATCTTGGGTGAACTGTCCTGAATCTTGCTGCAAAGCTGGCAAACAGCTACCACTCACTTCCAGCATGGTCCAGGACAGGCTGAAGTCTGTGGCAGTGTTGGGGTAGAGATTGGTTTCACACATACTCATACACGCGAAGCTACATTCATGCCAGTACAGACACGTCTGGCAGATGTTCAGTTTACATCTTGCTCTCTTTTGGGTGCTTTAAGGGCATCACGTGTGAATGAGAAGACAATTAGCACCTCGCTGCTTCTTTAGCATAACTGAAGAGCCGAGCAGCAGCTTGCTTTACCTAAAGGAAATCTGATAGAGATTTGTGCTGCTTTCTGCCACATCCCCTTAGCTGTCCTGTGAGGAAGGCAGTGCGACCAGGCAGGCTGTTTTCATTCCCTGTCCTATTGATGACTGAATTCACTTTCCTAGGTACGTGGCGCCAAGACCCCTGCCTTTTCTGCCTGTGGCCTGGAATGAACAAACACATGCTCAGAGAAATGTGCATGGCTCCAATTATAAGCAATATATCTCACTGGCACACTTTACTGTGCTGTACACATGTATTTGTACACCAGCAAAATCTCACTGCTCTAATGAAGAAGGCTGGTTGAGGAGCTCCTGGCATTGTATAGATGACAGGTACTACATCCCTCCTACCTACTGTGGCTTAAAGAGGTAAGGGTGATATTTTGCTCACAATCAGTAGCTCATCTGAGTAATGATCCTTTTGCTGATCCTGATTTTTGGTTAAATGCCCTTTTGTTTAAGAACTCTATGAGATTTTTTTTTTTTTTTAAAAAGTACTCTATTTCCAGAGAAGATAATGTCTAGAATAAATATGTTTAGATAAGTAATAAAACTTGCTTTTAATTTTATTCTTATTTGCCTATTGAAAAGAACTAAATATGCATATTTTGAAATAGAGGAAAGAGGCTTTAATGTAGAATGCATCTGGCAACACCTACTTTTATGACATGCAATTTCATCTTTCATTATTTTTATTATTTTAATTGGTTGCAAAACCACAGCTCTGTGAGTTTGTCAGCTGAAAAATCAAGCAGTTATTTTACAATTTTAATGAAGTTTAAGAATTTACATATATAACTTTCATCAGGGACTCAATTTCAAGTCCAAACCTTTCAGTTCTGTGAGGGTACTCTACTGCAAGGGAAAGGGCAAGATCTTCCTATTGATCCTGCCTCCCAGGTCCTGGCTCCTGTGTTTTTATTACTGAGTAAATCACAGTCTCCATTCACGGACCAAAGGCAACAGGACGTAAATATGTAAATTAGATGTTTCTCAGTTCAGAAACTTTGGATCTCTAAGTAAGAGAAGAAATAAGGTGTCCACTCTGCAACAAAGAGGTTGTGTTTTGTAGAAGGAAGCCAGGTTTCCAAATGTGTTGGAGGGAGGATTGCAGAATGCTAATTTTAAAAGCCAAGTTTACTGTTCCCCAAATCATCTTGTATGAAGAAAGAATATGGGTCGGTGAAGTGAAAATTGTTTTAACCCTGCCAGACCAGGATCAGGCAGTGATATTGCACTTTGGAGACAAAAATATGGCTGGGGTACCCTTACTCTAGTTAATTCACCACGAACTTCTGGATTTAGTAGATGGAGGCTTCATGAACTGCATTTTTCAACCTTCCAGACAAGTGGCTCGATTCCTTCATGTCTGAGATTTTATATAAATATTTTTACTGTTTTTCCTTCTAACACTACTATTTTGGTAAGTTTGTGTTAGTATTACTGAAAAATAAGTAATATTGCAATTACTCATGAAGATCCTTGCAATTGCTAGCACTCTGAAAAACATCCAGTGTTATTTCGCCAAGAGATGGTTGTAAAAGGGTGCATGGATGGGTTGCATGGTGTTTGTAAGAGCTTAAGAATTGTGCTTAAAATATTCTACCAAATGCCTGGGTCCTCTGAAGGTCATATAGAGGCAGATGAGACTGAACACATTCATGCTTTCAGAAAGTTTGAGAAACTCCATTCTACGCTTTCCTTCATTGTTATCTTCTTTCTCTTCATCTTCCAATTTCCTTATCTTCACTGTATTTCTGTTCTCTCCATTAAGTCTATTGTTTTCTATCTTCTTTTTATTTCTTTTCTTCTTGCGTCTGTCTTTCTGTTATCAGCTTTGGTTTTATAGTAGTCGTAGCTGATAAATGTCGCATAACCAGTATCTTCACCCTATTCATCCATGTATCTCCTTTTCTTTGGGGATCATTCTTGGATTACCTGAGCACTGTTGTTGGTTATATAAAAGTAAAATAACATTTCTGTTCCAAAGGCAATCAATGAAATTTAGTAAGGTAGTGATAATGGATTAATGCACAGGCAAAATTATATTTGATCTTTTCTTATTTCTCACAGCATTTAGGGTTCAGCTCCAGATTGTGCAGCACAGAGTTTTCCATTGGCTGCAAGCTCTTCTGTCCCTGTGTCTGTAGCTTGCCTCTGTCCATCTCTGCTCTAGTCTACCTTTGATGCTGCCCCGTCTTTCTCTTTCACATCCTATTCATGGTTTTCTCCTTCGGCTCAGCATCTCCAGTGCTCAGTTCTTGCTCTCTTCTGCTACCTTCTACCTCTTGTTTCTGTTTATACGCTCAGTGCATTCTGTGTTTCTCTGCATCTTTACCCTGTTCCGCTCTTGCAAACTCCCTTGCCAATGTGCTACTTCTCTTGTGCATGATCCAGGCATTTCTGAAGGAGCTTTCTGCTCTCTGGTTTGTGTTCACCCCAGAGTAAAGCTACACACAGGAACAGACAGGTTCTTCTCCTGTTTTTGGGTGAACTATTACCCTAACACAGGGCTCAGCTTCTGCTGTCTTTCTGCACTCTTGTAAGAAGCTCAGGTAAAGGGTATGAGGGCACACAGTTCAAAATTGCCAAAATCCACCACAGAGCTCCCTTCTACTTTGTGAAAGAAAAAGAAGACACTGAGGATAAAGTCCTGTTCTGTCCCTGCAGACCGAGGTAGGAACATTTCATTGCAGGCAGACTCTGAACTCATAACAAGTTTTGATTGTATCTGCGCACAGAGATTTTTTCAAAGTCTGTAATCAAATGAGAGAGAAATTTCCTGGGAGTTGTAAAATGCATATCACTGCCATATGGAGGAGAGAGAGCAGAGAGAGAAAAAGAGAAACAGCCCTGTTGAATTTCAAGTGCCATCTTCAAAGGGTCTCCATATGAAATGGTTGTTAGGGCATATTTCAAATGGGAAAACTAAGTATATATTTCCTTCATGTTCTCTGAAGTAGATAAGCTACTTCTTGCAGTGTTTTCCAAAAATATTCAACTTCTTTCCTGAAGTTAGCCAATATTCAGAAAAGGGTGCACCTATGGGTGGTGGGATGTCTACCACTGCAGCTCCACACAGCTTTACAGATAGTGTCTGACCATTTAGCACTGTATTTCAGCAACTGTAAATAAAACCCTTCATAATAACTTTCTACTTATAAGTCCTGAAGGCAAAGTAATCAGTTTCGTCTGGAGTGACACTAGGGAATTTCCTGGCTGCTCTTCACTCATCAAAAAGACTTCAGGAACATCCCAAAGTAGAGACTTTAAGTCAAAGCAAGATTACTGGATCCTTAGCCAAGAAAATCTGGAAACTCATCCCACTTTCATTCAGGTGACAAATCAATACATGGCCTGATGCACTTCCTCATTACTGAACAATGAGATTGCCTTCATGCAACCATGTTTAGAGTGAAAAGAGAATATTCAATTGCACAATGCACTGAGAAGGAAGAATTTCTTTTTCATTATTTTAGTAGCATGCAAAGCACTAGGAAAGGTTTAAATGAACAGCTACCACTCTGGAAGGGAATACGGAATAATAATCTACTGCTCCCCTATCTCATGCATGCACTTTGTTCCCTCAGAATGATCATTTCTCCACCTGGCAGGAGTAGTAGTATTTCTAGTCATGGGAGAATACAAATAGTTAAATTTTCTCTCTCAAGTCAGAATAGAAGATAAAGCTTCCACCTCGAAACTGTCTTTTCCCATTTGGCAATGCAGAAGCTTCAGTACTGATCACATTGCTCTGATGCTGCTGGAAGAACGTGGAGAAAATTGAGGACAGGAATGATGGCAGTGTTTATGTACACTTTCCTCTCAAGAAAACTGCCTTTGAAAATGGACTTATTAATGCCCATAGACATTTGAACAGTGTCAAATGTGAAAAAAATTGATTTTGTCTCAGTAAATGTTTTTAGTCTGTGGATAGAAGATCTATCTGTGCTAGTAAATAAGGAAGTGCAGCTTTATGAGAGCATTTTTGTGATCCTGATTTAACTTTCATTTAAGAAAGTACAGTTTGAACTAGTTATGAAAACATTGGCAATACAAAAAAATCAGCTTTCTACAAAAAAATTTGAGGATTGTAACATTACGGAAAGACGGTGTTCCAAAGATGTTACAGAAAAATGTTTTTAAATGGCTTAGGGTCATGAGAAATGTGTCTATTAGGTGAATTCAAAACGTTTTACTCTGATTCTGAAACTCCACTTTTTAATCATAAAGTAGTTTATAAGCTCAGTTTTTAAATGCTTTCTTCCAGACATATATTTAAATATTTCATAAGCATCTGTTTTATGATTTTTTTTAAATGGCATTTCTAACTAGCTTTTTCAGAACTGCATTTTGGTAAATATTTAATCAGTTCCTAATAAAATTAATAACAAATTTTTATTCCCTCACAGTAGGACTACATTATCTGTAAAAAATAATTAAATTATGAAGCGTCTTAAGTAAAACATGAAATAATTGTAGATTATTCTTGTAACTTCATTTGTGCTACAGGCACAATGATATACATCTAGAAAGGAGAACTACATAATACCCTGAGCGGAAAGCTAACTAGAAATACTACTTTGGCCTCCAAGACTATATTAATACTGAAAGAAAATAAAACAAAACAAAACCTTGTAATTTTGAAGATCTGCCCAATTTTCAGCCACAGGCAATTAAGCCTATACTGATCATGTTCAGGGCTCAATTTTATCCCAAAACCTTTGAAATGTATTACTAGGAGACAGACGTTTTCTCAGAAGCATCTCTTGGCAGGTCCTCTCCGTTGAGTGAGTTTGTTCTCTGTGCTTGCCCTGGGGGATTTGCTTTCATTCTGCCTCCAGCCCTCCATTGGATCTCCACAGGTAAGGTCCTTCTTGCTCTTTGTCTACAGAGAACAGCAGAGCCCAAAGCCAGACCCTGTGTACCCACGTCTGCGTCACCAGCAGTATGGAAGGAGCTTTGCCTGGCGTCTTTCTCAACAAGGTTTTGTTGCTCTCTAGACCAGCTCTGAAGCCAAAACTGAGATCAGCACTCTTATTTCACCCTTTAGGAGAAGGGACACTATTTGCCAAGAAATGAAAGAAGATCAGTTCCTGAGACAGATACAGAAAGTTATATTTTACAAAATCATAACTGGGTTACATAACAGCAGCAGCAACAGGCCTCCATGGTGTCTGAACATCATCATCTGTGATTCTAGTGGGGTGTCAAACAAAGGGAAGATTTGAAAAAGAGATGACCCTTAGGCAGTGAAGGAGACTCCAATAAGAATTTGAAAAATATATGTATATTTTTTGCTTTTAGTAATTACCATAAGTAGGTAAAATCTGAGCTGGAGAGGGCATGATCTTTGAAATGTTGGAGAAACAGAAAGTAGCATGTTTCTGACTCCTTCCATTTTATCAGCATTTTCCTCTTCATTTGTTTTATTCTTCTAATGACTATCAGCCTTGCTTGGAGGTGAGTTATTTTAATAAGGTTTTGAATGATTGTTTTCCACTGTTCTAATATCTCCACTCAGGTCACTAAATTAGAGCAGCACATTCTAATAACTGTGAGAGGAAGCATAAGGAAAAAAAAAAAGGAAAAATTGAGAAGTTGGGAGAATTACTGCTGTATAACATACACAATAAATATAACAGCATTGCTTAATACCAGGTGGGAAAAAGATCACACAAGTTTATGAGATAATGGGAAAACTGAATCTATAGAGGAGCATGGTATAATTATGAAATGTATTTCGTAGGGTTTGTTGATTTGTCCAGGATGCAAACATAACTGTATGTGACTCAGATCTCTGCTGTTCCCAGCAGTAAGCAGGGAGAAAAGTGTCATGCCTCCAGGCACAGACAGGTTGGGCAATAAGGAGTTATTCCTCTTGCAGAACAGCTGTACCCATGGGATCTGCTGCCCTGCGAGTCGGGGAAGGTGAAGCTGGCTGTGAGTGTTCCATGCTTCTGGGGAGATGCTCTCAGTGGATCATCTTGTTACAGTCCCTCAACAATAGTAAGTGTTTGGGTTGTGTCTGTGCTTGGACTGCACAAAGAGAGGGATTGCTCAGTCCATGTGTGAGCGTATCCATAGGAATTTCTACATGAGATGTGCAATACAAGCCATGAGGAGACAAATGCCTGTTCATGCTGCAATGGGCAGTATCTCAAAGGAAGGCACTGCCACTCGCCTTCTGTGATGAGCATAATCAACTGTGCAAAGCCTTCTGCCTTCTGCAGTTGGAGAAAGAAGACAAATTACTTTCCAACCTGTCTCAAGACCAGTTTGTGCCCCAGTCTGAGACTGAATTGCTTTTCACACTCTTGTAAGATATGTTTTTATGTCATAAAATCATGCAGTCTTCTAAAAAAATTTGCCTCCAAACTGATTTTTTGGACTATGCATGGAAATTTTCTAAGATCCAGATGTGGTGTGTTATGTGGTTATAGTGGTGAAATAGTTAAATGTCTTTTTAGAGATTAAAGCGGTGGTTTGATAATACTCTACCATGAATACTAGTTTTGCTTTCATCCACATAATTGCCTTGATATTATACAAAGCCTGTTTAATACAAATTAACCATGCTTGTTTTCTAGTTTTGGAATAACATTTTTCTGATTCAGTCCCATATAAATAAATCATATATATGTCTGTGTCTGAAAACTGATGCTCACCAGAAAAATACATCTAGAAACCCAAGCTGATGGCAATATAAAGAATGGATGAAAGAGTTCAGATTACATTTAAATTGGAGCTAGAAATAAGTTTCTCAACCACAAATACATATGAAGCTGTCTGCCTTGGTGCTTTTTGGACAAACATACTTTGTTTTGATTCAGAACAATACCTTTGAGTTAGCGGTTAGATTTATGATGAAGAAATATTACAGTGCAGTACATTTATTTTACTCCATGTCTAACATCTTATTAAACATCTCTCTACTCCAGCAGAATTAGAATTAATCCACTGGTTTTGTTTTATTTGCAGCTTCGCTTGCTCATGTGTCGTGTTCAGAAAATAGAGCAAGAGTGAATAATTGCTGGCCTCTCCCGTCCAGGGCCTGGACCTGCTGCTGTGCACATTTCTTAGTCCGAATTTCTAGTCCTCCCAAGCTTTCATGATTCATAGGCAGTAGCTCTGGTGAACAAATCCCCCGCTATGTTCAGTCCCCAGGAACCAGTAAGAGCTGTGCTCAGGTTGTTCTGAAAAGGACCTCTATTTTTCATTACATACAGTGCAGAACAGATGGAAAAGACAGATCAGTTTTGCAGGCCCTCCACCTCAGGCATTTTAGAGGTTAATGTACCAGTGTGCTGTGCTTTGGATTCAGCAGTCATAAGTATACTGACCCCTAAGACAACTGTATTTTCATTCTTTTGCGAAGAATTTTGATTCTGTTATGTGTATAGTCTATATGTCTAGCGCCCCTCACTGAAATTCCATAAAAGAATGCACTATGGTGCACCTTAGACTCTGAGTTTTCCAGGGAAAGATAGCAAAGACTTGCCAAGAACCATCATACTGTATATGGTATGCACTGTCCTTGGTGTCCCACAGTTACTGTTTTCAACCCCAGAGAAGTATCTTTAAGGAATAAGCTGTTCATTCAAAATCTAATGAGAAAAAATGTTGGATGAAGAATTTTGGTAGAATGTAAGTAATGATTCTTACATACAGTCACTACATTCTGCATAAATATTTGCCCAACATGATACTCCCTTTTGTGGAAGATTCCCTTTTTAAGGTAACTATAACAAAGAGTTGCTATGCTGCAATATGGGGATCTACAAAGCTTGAAAATGTTCCCTGCTGCAGCTACAAGTTTTACGTTGTTTGGATTCTGATATGAAAGGTTGGAGACTGGTCAGCTACCAGGAGTGGCTTGCAGATCAGGTTAAACACTGTCTGTGATCCCACACTAGGCTCAGATCCCAGCAGGTCTGCAGAGAAACTCAATCATTCCTTCTCATAAGATAGAAAACTTCACTTTTAGACTGTTTATTTCTCCAGTCTGCAAGAGAACAAAGATGTTCTAACTTGTATTGCAACAATAGGAATCTGCCTTCCATGCCCTGCTCCAAATTCTCTTCCTCCCATCATCTTTGTGGAAGGATTTGTATTCCTTTTCCACAGATGTATATATATATATAACTGAGATTCAAGACTCTTTGGGATTAAATGGCAGTATGTGTATATTTTTTTGTTTATACACATATACCACATACATGCACATATATGTATGTATTAAAATAACATTGTTACAGTTTCCATTGTTGTGGCATCTAGATTACAATGCTCGTCTCATCATCTCTCTTGCTTTCAATGCATCTGTATTTAAGTTTAGAAAATATATATATCCTAATATAATATGCAGCAAGGGACAGTCTGTGCTGCGGTAGTGTAAAGCAGTGAGACTGTGGGAGGTGTTAGGAAGAACATAACATTGTCATCTTGTTGCTATAGCCTCTGAGACCCCCGTTCAGGAGCAAATGCATGCAGGTTCTTAACCCAACTCAATACAATAAGGCACTTGAATATATCCGTAGTTTTTAATGATTTGTTTAAGCCTTACGGTGTACATTTTATTCATTTTTAATTACATGATTAAATGCTTTTGCAAAGCGGATTCAAAATCACCAGCTAAAGTGTCCTGGGAGCTTTGGGGTGCTCAGGCCAGATACAGGTTAATGCCTCATGTATGCATGTACCCTTCCAGACATCCTTTCTCTCAGTCCTGGTATTGCCCATGAGATTAAGCACATGAATGGTCAATATCTGCCTACCAGTTGTTTGCCGTATGCATCCTTTAATGCAGATATTGGATTTACATTTTTCACTACAATTAAAGGCTGTCTGCTGGGCCAGTTCATAGATTTGCTTCAATATATTTGTGTTACAATTTAATAATCAGCTGACGATTAGCACCTTCTTCATGATTAAATGACGACAATACAGCTGGATATTATTATAGAATTTCTTCAAGGGTGACAAAAATAATTTGTTAATAAATTCTACCTTCATCACTCACTTGTTTCCTCTGGGCTGTTAGAGGCTTGAGAGCACAAACAAACCTTAACGGTGCAACCAACTTCACCTGGGGCCTCTTCCCAGCATGCTATCATGGGCCCAGGGGCTCTGTATAAGGTTGGTCCTGGTCCTTTGGCCTCTGTCCAAGCTATGCTTGGTGGTTATGGTGGTTATGTTGGTCTGTGGCTCAGCTGTGTATGACCATAGACCCTGGTGACCTGAACTCCAATTTGCAGCCTGACTTCCTGACTTGAACTTGGATCCAATTCATCCTCACACACTTCCCTTGTGGTCTAGACTCTTGGCTGGATCTGGCCACCATCCTTTTGTCTGTACAGAGCAGACACTCTGGCTGAGGGCATTGTTTTGGCAAAAAAACCACTGTACTTCTGTGAGACGGCGTCTACTGTTTTTAGGCATGGTTTGCTTCATCCACACCTGGTATCACACACTGTTGAAAACTAATGAACATATGTTACCTACCACAAGCCAAAATGTGTTTCCTTTCCTTAGCGTGGACAAGATGAGGGGAAGGAGAAATTGGGGGAACAGGACCAGGAAACCAGACAGAAGAAATTGTCGTTGATCACAGCATGTTCGTATCTGCTGTGATGTCAACAGGGAAGATCTGCCTGTTGTTGTGCCTGTGGAAACAGGTGATATCAGTTTGTTTCTCACTTTGATGTCTATTCCCTATTAGCATGGTGCTAACTTCAGTACAGAAGTGCTGTGTCTGATACTGGAAATTATTTTTCAGGATTGCTTTTGGCACCTTCAATTTCAGAATTGCCCCACACCTCTACATACTCATGAATAGAGACACAAATTATTGTCACTACAGGATGATTTCATGCTTCTTATTTTATTCTCTGGTGTTGTTAATAAGGAAATACATTAGTGCTCAGTATTGACTCTTACTAGCCTCCAGCTCAGGGCTGATCCTGCGGAGTACTGAGAGCCTCTGGAAGGCATTTAACATCCATATCTGTCAGTAACTTCAGAGAACTTCACCCAGCAGTGATAGTGCTTCATACTGCTTGAGGAGTTCCTGCTACGATCAGGCTCCTTGAGGATAACCAGTTCTCTAGCAGATAGAAAAGAACAAGGACGCTATTATAGATGTTGAAATATTTTTAAAAAGTCTGTGAAACATGTCTGCAAATGTTATTTGAAAACAAGCTTTTTTAGCTAATGATGCATTTGTGATTTTCCAGCTGTATATTTTATTTTTCCTTTGGCTCCTCACAAAGTCTAAAAATAGCAGCTGACTATGCTGTAGCTATTTTGGGGAATTAAGCTTATAAGTCCTGGGCAGATGTACATTATTTTGGTAGGTGGGACCTTCATCTGCCAAATTGCTATATTTTTCCAACTCATTTTTTCCCTCTCTCTATTTTTCTAAATTTATGAAAGGATGGCTTCATACTGGTAAGTCAGAGCTGAATATAGGCAGGCACCAAGCAAAATTTCTACCTGTCGCCTTGCTGTTACAAATTTTTTCAATTCCACTTGTGTTATTGCTGTACTGGCTTCTGCAGATACTCATGTAATGAATGTTCCCTAAGAGATACATATTATACCAGACTCGTCTAAATTAACAAGCAGATGTAGCTAGTAAGGCTGAATAGTCCCTACATAGATTTAAATGTTCTTCTTTCTTCAGTTTGCCTTATACCAAGGCTGGAAACAATATCTTTTCTCATTCTGCAGACAGCATTACAGTTACTCCTTCTATGGGAAAGGTCAGGCTGAGATGGTCTCACATTTCACAAAACAAAAGTTTAGCTTGTGTGTAGAGCTGAGCCCTGTAGATTTTATGCAGCTTTCTTAACATTGCTTCTTAGTGGCTGTAAGTACAAATAAGTACCTTTTCTCAGCCTTAAGATCAGAAAATTCTGGAGGTAATGAATCTGGAATTAAATTTAGACCAGTTGGTTGCATTTGAATGATTTTAGCGATTCTCCAAGACAGCAAGGGAATGAGAAGGTCTTGAACATTTAAAATAAATAAACAAATATATGATTCTGGCCTTAAAACACTAAATGTAACTGCAGACAGACATATCCTCTCCTTCTCCAAGTACTTAATGTACTATGTATTCCCTAAGCAATATTATCAGGGTATTAAAATGTTTTCTAAAACAATATCAACAAGCAATATAGTGTTTAGAGGCTAATACAGAGCCCAGGAAGGAGAAGGAAATTACAATACCTTGTTTTAAAATTAAAGGTGAAGAGATCAACAGATATGAAACCTATCTGTTTGCAGTTTTCATTATGTAATGTTAGCACTTAACAGAAGGAAACAGGAAGAAAGAGATAAGATAAATACAGACTGTTGTACTGTTAGAGAAAATGGTGAGCATGTTGGAGGACTGAAATCACTCAGTAAAGATTGTAAAATGTTATTTAATATTCACACGTAGATATAATCCATGTCAAAGCACTGCATAAAAAGGATCATTTGTTAGGAAATCTGAGATCTCAGGAAATTTAGATTTTTCTTTTAAAATTCAATGTAGAGAACAAGTCAGCAGATGAATTGAAGTACAGTAAAGGTGTCAGTCACAGCCCACTACAGTATGAGATAAAGCCAATGGGAGTTGTTGTGATTCTGAGGGCCCCTCATTTGGTCCTTTACACTTAAAAATGTTGATAAACTGTCTTTTATTGTCAGAAGTTAAGCAACCTTCTCTAGTTTGATTGTTTAAGGCAAAATCATTTCATTAGCAGAGTCCTATTAGCAATATTGTCTTGTTTATCATCTTCAATTCTGCATAGGTTGAATTCCTAAACCAGAATGAGTCTGAGAAACATCAACTTTTGAATTCTTCCTCAAACATGTACATGAAAGCTTCCATTCAACTACTTAAGTAGTCAGACAGAAACCTACTATTAAGCATTAAGCTTTAGAAATGTTAGCTCATTCTAACAAGCTAATGTTTGGACTTGTCTAATAAGCAATGGGCACTCTTTCTGTCAGTTTTCTGGTAGTGTAATTTTATGGCAATTAAGGCACTCTTAACCATTTCTCCTTTATTATACTATGGGTAACAACTGAAGTGATTCATATGAACAATGCCATAGGATTAATGCTAAAAGCAGACTCTAGCAATGATGTATTTGGCACCGTAAGGACAAGCTATACTGCAGGCAGTACTGCTAATCTGTACTGCTGGAAATGCAGTAGCCTGATAGAATGGAGCTGCAACTATTGATAAATTGTCTGTCTGGATTCCTTCTGTCCTTTGGCCTCAGTGCTGTTGAGTGAATACATACCAAAACAGACAAAAGGGACAGAATGTGTAGAACAAACAAACAAACCATCTACCCAGCAAAGTTACCACAAGTTCAAGCCATCACTCTTGGAATTTGGAGATGAATCAAAGCAAGTACATAACGACAGATTAAAACCACAAGACAGACAGAAATTGAGTTTTTTAAAGCTTGCCCTGTGTTTCAGCACTGTGTGAGTTCTTTGCACAAAAACTCTGCCAAAGGTATGTGAACAGAGAAAGGAACAGGGTGTTTTTCTTTTGAAAGAAGTAATCCAGTGTCCAGCTGTGCTGCTGAAGTAGGAAGCAAGAAAGAACCCACTAGTGGACTGTTTTGCTTGGCATTTTTTTCAGCTGTACAGAGATGACAATATCAAGGAAAACAGAAAAAAGTTGTAGTACAAGAATGAGAAGGGTGGACTACTGGAACAGTGTAGCAAGCCTTTCATGGAAAGATAGTGAAAGAGTGATACACGGAAAGAGCTATTCTGGCTATAGAGAGATGACCACTCAACAGGAAACTTTGTATTAAAACATATGAACATTCCTCAAATGCTCCACCACAAAAAGAGGCAGTGAAACTACACTAAGATTTAGAAGTTCAGGAGTAGCTGAACTTTGCTGTCGATCTGTATCACTACTGTAACTGCTTGAAACTGTACATTTCTTTTGAGGATAAATGAAAAATAACTCTGACACGGGTGCCAGCAGACTTAAAAGAGGTGGCATAGCACTGATACTGTAGACAGCTGAGCTTTGTAGGGTACGTTACTCAGTGCGCTGAGTAAGAAATGCCAAGGAAACTACAAGCCCAATAGGTACTACTCTGAAAGAGGCTGTGGACTTTTTCTTAATCAGATGATTGGGGAAAACCTGGAAAAAAGTCAAAAAAACACCTATAAATCGGAAATGCTAAATTCATCAGATCATCAGTTAGGGACTCTGATGGCTGGTGGGGCTAAGGGGAGGGAAAGGAAGGAGAAGGGAAACTTAAATACTGCCCCATCCCTAAAGAGTACCTGAAGCAACAAGGAGCTTTTGCAAACAAGTTCTCCAATAATACACAGAGAAATGGGCATGGAGAGGCCGGGAAGTTAGACTGATGTTCTTCCATGAAAGGGCATAATCTCACCTGAATTACTAAGTTACAGGAGTATAATCAACAGGGGAGAAGGCTTTTTTAAACTGGCATTTTTAAATGAATAGAGGCAACTGACAGTTTGCATTGGCTAAAAAAAGAGAAACACACACACACACACACACACAAAGCCTTGCATGTGCCTCCTATAAGAAGTGTTAAGTGATCCCATTTTCAACCAGGCAAGATTTACCCTTCCCTGTCACTTCTGTATCCAGCCAGTTTTTTCAGAATTGCTGTTTTTTTCACTTATGCTGCATTTAGCTGTTTTTCTACCTGCACATATGGCAACTCTTGCACTTATTTTGAAAGGTAATTCTTTCTTGGGAGAGCAGACTCATGTTATCATCAAATGCCAGCTCTGCTCTGAACCAGCAGCTTCCTCTTTTTTTTCGACATAGCAACACCAAATTTATTCTTTCAGAAGGGTTAGAAGAAGGCCGTTCTTCTCCACTAGGTGCCACTGAAGGCTAGGGGAGCAAATATATCCTAGGAAGAGTATCTGCCTTGCTTGAAATCCAGAGCTCCTGGATTTTCCTGTAACTTGAGGGTGGGGTTTCAAAGTGACCTAAAACATGTGGAAATTGTATTTCTAGTTATAGTCAATACTGTTGGAAGTTGTACCTTTCTGTACAAATCCCTGGAAAATGCTGTCTTTGGAAGCACATAATAAATAGATCAAAAGCTGATATGGGAATCTGACAAGAGAATCACTGTTTGCATGACTGGGGGGACTACTACTCAGGCCCTGATCAGCTGGGCATGACTCTCAATTGCCAAGAGATGGCTTATGGTAACTTAGGATCGTGGAGCACTAGGAGGGATAAAGGTACTTTTGTCTCTTCCTTTTATAGATCTAGTGTCATGCCTAAGAACTGTGTTTGGGGTGTTTTAAACTTGCACTGCAGAAGATAAAGTATTCATGATGTTTACTAGAAATTTTGCTATTAATGTATAAGTTTTTAAGGCATCATGGTTGATGAACGGAAAAGTTTATGGATTTTTGTTTGAGCAGGGAGCTCAAAGTGTTAAATCTCTTTTTAAATGATAGCAATATAAAAATATAGGCATTAATTCAGATTTATTTCCAAGTGTGAGAGTTAGAGAAAGGCTCAGTAAAATTTTCTTGACAGTAAAATTTTCATGATACTGTGGGTCTATAGTAACATGTCACTAGATACCAAGCAGAACAAGCTAAAGAAAGATCTGTTTTTAGCAGCATCATACCTCACCTTTCTACAGTCAACTATCCATGAAGTAAAAAACCCAGCTCAATCTCCTGCTTCAAATCCTCTTTGGAAATGGAGTCTGAGTACAGATGTATTCATAACGACCTGTCTGAAGTGGCTCTGGCCACTTTGCTTGAAATCAAACTCCCTTAAGTAAGCTGTCAGTGGAAACACAATTACTCTTCCAAGCACTTAAAGCCTCCTGTGTGATTTTAGTAGATGTGTTATTGCCCTCTAAAGAGGTCATGCAATATTTGTGGAGGTGATGTCATGAATACTTCATTGCCAATTTCTAAATTTTAAGGAGGGGTTAAAAGGGGGAAGAAAACTATACAGTCACAGGATGGTTCAGTATATATAATGCTGGAGAAGGAACTGTGACACTTGGTTTCCGTTCTTGCCTTGTTGAGTTACTTTGACAATTCACTGTACCTTTCTTTTCCTCAGATTGTCACTGTATAATGTACTACTTATTATATTTTTTTACCTTTACTCAATGATTTATGATACACAACTAAAAAAGGCTCTGTCAACTATGACATTCAGTAATATTTTCACAGCCATGATTATCTATGGGAAAGTGTGAAATTTGCTTAAGTGTTTGTGTATCCAAGAGCTTGCTCATTATCTCTAGCTACTAACCTGGTTTTAAAAAAAAGAAATCCTTAAAAAATAATCCCACAGCTATTTGTGAATCTTACCTTTCTTACTGTAGTTTTACAAAAAAATAAAAATGCAAGGCAACACTTCCTCCAACATTAGATTTTTGTATATTCACCTTGCAACACCACATTCTTTCCTCTCATCTCAAAAGATTCCTTAGCAGTGCCAAGGCATGATGCAATGACTATTCCTTAGAAATGCTCCCATTTCTTCACGTCCCTTAGTGTATTAACATTATTCCCAGTGAACTTCATATGTTCATGCAACAGAGTGCCGAGTGCAATATCCTGCCACCTTGCTGAATACCATCCTTGTTGACAGCTGAGTCCTTGGTGTAAAAGTTACAGTGAGACAAACAGAAACAGAAGTTCTTCAAATACAGATACCTCAGCTCTCACAGCAGCACTTCATACATGCCTTTTTTAGTGTGCTGCTACTTCATACCCAAAGATGAAAAT
The DNA here is from genome assembly GCA_013396635.1 of Penelope pileata. Classification (NCBI taxonomy): domain Eukaryota; kingdom Metazoa; phylum Chordata; class Aves; order Galliformes; family Cracidae; genus Penelope; species Penelope pileata. The sequence continues at coordinate 134,538 of WBMW01001003.1, forward strand.
GTTAGCATGAGAAGCAGTGATGGACTGTATCATTTTTAATAGAGCTGTGTTTGAGCAAAACAAGGATGTATAGATTTATTGTTTGACACTATACCTAACATCTTGCCCCCCTTCCCTCAGTCTAAGCAAGCTGTCAGCTGTTCTCATTCATCAGCCTAAATGGCACTCTGCTCCAGCAGTGTTATTATCTGTCTTATCTTCCTTTCTGTTGAACCTGGCAGAGAAATGATGCTTTTTGATGGATTTTTTTCACTTAAGTCTATTGTTTTCCTTCCCCTCCCTTTTAAATAAATATCCTGTGGAGTGCAAACTTGGAAGGATTTCAGAGCAAATTTTGCCAGCAAGGATAAACAGAATTCTTTAACATTTATTCTTTCCAGTCCTTACTGGATCTGTGTTTTGTATCATTGTCTCTGTGTTGATGCAGCGTATCTGTGAAGAAGTACACAGTGAAGAACAAATTCAGAGGTTTTGGTTAGTTCAGATTTACTTTTTTTTCTTTTGTCAAACAATATCTCGCTGGAGTTAAAAGGAGCTGGGCAGAATAAAGTTCAGATACTCTGCATCTGCACAGAGCTCAGCTGACATGCAGTAGAATAAAGGAAAAGGTCCTTGACCATGTTGTCAGTACCAAACTGTGTTTGCTTTCTACTCTGACAGAGATGGGAACCTCTTTCTGTGTCTGTCCTCTAAACAGGACAGTGAGGCCATAACAGCAATCCCTGAATGCAGGCAAATGACTTTTCTTTCCTGGTGACTGAAGAGAATGAACTAAATCTCCTTTCCAATACTTATAAGAGGAGAGGGCAAGGAGAGTGAGCATGCTGAGCACTGCAGAGAAGCAGTTGCTCGTTGTAACTCCTTCTTATCCATTTCTGGATGGGTTTAGCACCAGGACCCAAAGGCGGCTTTTGCTTTCTGCTGAAAGGTTGTAAGAAATAAGATTTTCCCCCAACCTCTACTTTTTTAACTTCTATTACTTTCTTGGCAAGAAAGCAGTGGGCATGATCTATTTTCTCTATAAACACAAACTGGAACACATCTACATTAGCTCAGGTTTCTAGGCATATCTATCAGTTTTTTGCCCTTTCATTGATATCTAAATAGATTGCAAGGACAGCAACAGGGTGTAGTAGACAACTTCAGTCTTCCAGACAGCCACTTAATGCTGCTTGGACTGTTACTTCCAGGGGGCTACAAAGGATTCCCTGTAGCTATTCACTGGCTTCCAAAGAGAGAATGGAGATAGGCTCTTTTATCTATTCAGGTCAGTAGGAACACAAGGAGATACCTCACATCCCTTTAATGTTTAATCAGTGATATCTATTCCTCTGTGATATGTAAAGGAAAATGTAAACACTGGAATTGATTAGCTGAAGTGTTCAGTTGAAACCAAAAGCTGTCTACTGAAGGGATTTACCAAATAACAAGGCTGATTTTAAGAAAACCAAGCATATAGCCTTTTTTTTCCTGCTAATTTCAAATCAGTATGTTTATCAGTATTTACAATTTCTAATTCCTTATGTATGTGTGAAAAGAAGGTGGCTAGAATAAGTAAATGCAGTGATGAGATTAAACACTGCTGACATGACTATGGAAGTTGCCTACGCTTGGTTCTCCAGAGATTGCTGCTAATTATCTACCAGTCCTCCTTAAATTCAAAAACAAACTTGTTATAATAAAAGCATAAGCTATCAGTGGATGAGTTGTATCTTCACACATAGAGGGATCAGAGTCCTGACGTCTGTATCAGGAAATGCGAGGGGAAAAGTTTCTTGTACTTTCTTTTTGCGAGCTTCCTTCAATCAGATCACAGCCAATACAACAAATTAATCTTTCTTGTAAAGCCTTGTTGCTCTTCATCACCAGTCCTACAAAAGCTGCATCTGGGAAGCACAGAACATGGTGCCTGAATGAATGGAATCAGTGCTGGGCTATAAGCACATTTGTTTCATTATGCTCAGAGTTTGTGGAAAGCCAGGAAATGAATTATGGCATCAGATTTTGTTGGAGTCCTCCACCTGACATCAGGCAGCGTGATCATATTCTATTTGTTACTCAGAGCTTGTGCCATTTTCCCATTTGTAGTATTAAAGGACTCCTCCTATGTTTCCCAGATGGAAAGAACAGAATCTGAAGAAATGGATCAACAGAGACATGCAAAGAAAAGAGTTACTAGTATTAATCAGAAAGACAACGAACTCACTGTCCAAACCTGTTGTTAAATCCCAGTTTTAAATTGTATGTTGTTAGCATAAGCTGCTTGCCAAATTCTAGTCACAACTCATTCCAGGAGGCTCATTTTTATTGCAACTGTGTTCAAATGAATTTATTTGTTTAATAGTTTCAATGCTACAGTTAAATAACCTTAATTTCAACTGAAAGTATTTTAACCTAGTGCCTTCCCATCTCTGACTGTCATAATTAAAAGAAAAGCCAGCACAGAACTGCGAGGAAGCCAGTTAGATTGAAAATTGCCTGCAGTACGGTAATGACTTGGAAATGGCAGGCAATAAAAATGCTTAATGCGTTCAGAAAGGTTTATAGCGACAATTATGTACTTCTCGGGGTATCTAATCCACCACAGATTGCTTTATAGGGAGCTTTGCCTATATGTAGTCTAAGAAGGACAGCATATGAAAACCACTGGCATGCAAGAAATTGATAATGGAACGTATCTGCAAAATTGGAGCTGTTTCAGCCTGCTGGCTGTACATCAAACACTGTCAACAAAATGATGTTCGTTAAATAAAAGAGAAAACAGTCAGTTGGGTCAGAGGTGACAGTCTGTGGTGCCTTTTAATTGTCTAATGGAATGGAAAGTAGGTCATCTGTAGACAAATCAATTGACTATTAAAAAATAATTTTTGTACTGATAACCCAACATCAAAATGAAAGTGGGCAAATCTGTGGATAAGTATCTTCCTTTCTTGGATGGTGTAAAACTTTATCTTTTTTTTTTTTTTTTTTAATTATCTTCAGCATACTTCTGAGGAAAAATTTCCAAAAACTCACCAATTATTTTGGGATCTTATTTTAATGATTGTTAAGTTTCTGGCCAGTTTTTATAATTTGATGTGATGGTAAGTGCCAGCTCTCTCAAACACTTGTTTCAGGTTGCCTTCCAATGCAAAAAGATGTTGTCCTGCCTGTTCTATGCAGTACGTACTGTAAATTGTATGTTTTACCCTGACAAAGTAGCAAAGTTTGATTATTCGTATTTCATTTTTTCCAAAAGGAGTGTGAAATTCTAGTTCACAATCTAAAAGCTGAGTCATAAAATGAAAAAAGAAAAGAAAGAAAGAGAGAATTCAAACCTCTTTTTATGCCAAGAGGTGGTACATTTCAGAACAGTGCCACAAATATGTAAATTCTGATTAGTAGATAAATTCATTATTGTTTTTCTACAGATCTAAAACCAAATTCGCAAACCCAAAATCATATCTCTATTTTTTTAATAAGCATTCACTAACAGAGTAGCTAATGCGTACAATTAATTATTTCTCTAATTTAGACCCATATGTATGTTACAAATCAGTTACAGTATGCAGAATGCAAAAGCCTTCCGGTAGAAACTGCATAAATTGCTGTGCTCTCTCAGGGCCCTTAACAGCAAAAAGAAATGTTATAGCAAATAAGTTACCCTTTTTCCTTTGGCGGTGGCATGTCGTAGTTAAGACATATTAGCATTTGACAGCACTGGGATATGAATTTTTGTCTTTAAACAGGTTCTTTCTATCATTTTAAGATGATCAATTCATGGCTTAATGTAAGGAATTCTGTCCCAGCAGCACTAAGCATTGTGTCTATCCCAGAGAATGCCAAACCCAAGAAAGGTACACACCTGCACTTGTTTGCACATACTTACAGCCACTGATGACTCTGTAACTTGCCATGTCCTGAAAACAGTCTGTAGTAACCTGTTTGTGCTTGTTACTCAAGCATCACTGTAGGGAAGGTACAGATTTAGTGTGCATAGAAGCTTAAAAAATAACACATTCTCTATAACTCTTGTGAGATTCAAGAGAAAAGTCCCCAAAAGCACCACGAGGCCTGGCTTAGGGTAATACGTCTAGTTAACCTGCTCATACTACACGAAGTACAACAAAAATTTGAAGGTGCAGAGCTTTGGGAGGGATAAGACTGCAGGACTGAAGATAGGTCATCTTCATGTCGTCTTCTTAATGTTTCTTTTAGTAGCAATTTTCTTGATTGACTTTTCTTCATTCTGATTATATACTGAGTAAAAAAAAAAGCAGTAAAAATACCATTTTTTTCTCCTCTTTGTTCAAACTTTGTGTGACACCTCCCTACTGATAGATCAGGAAACTGGAACTGTTGTGAGGACAAATTTTGTGGATAACTGAAGAATGAGGGCAGAAAGGTGTGGAGAAATACTCTCCCTTTATTTTCTTGTTTCTCTTTTATGATTCTCACTTTTAACTCTAAGCCTTCTTATTTCAGTGCACATTTTTGATAAATTCAGTGACACGGATTTACAAGTGAAGATTATTTTTCAGCTTGTATCTAACATCAAAGGATGTTCTGAGAAATCACATTACAGTTTTCAGCTTAAGATTTGTTTATCACATACATATATATAAATACAGTTCTGGGCCCAAATCAGGGACAGCACAACATCTATTTGTGATTAATCTCTGCTAATAATCCCTTACCCCCTCCTTTTCTACTTCCACTGAAAATTGCTTTTGAATCTATCTTCATGATGTGACTTGTCACCACTGTTGCTGTCTCTTCCTTGATCACCAGAACACAAAATGTTGCAACTCAAGTTCTAGGACAAAGTTATTTCAGCCTTAATTTTTTGTCTTGACTATCAGTAAAGCATCTTCTGAATTCTTCCTCCAGGCACAGGACATGGATGTCTTCCCATGCCAAGATCCTCATCCAGTTTCTTGCCTGTGTGTTCACTGGTTACATACTTCAATAGCCAGAGAAGGTTTCTGGTGTGATATTATTCTGGTTGGTCATACCACCAGTTCTGGCTTCAATAGGTTGGAGTGGCAATGAAAGGAAAAAAGTCATCCATCAACTTCAAAATCTTTGGTTTCCCTGAAGCTATGTTTAGACCAAACAGAAAAGCATGCCCAGGATGGAATTACTGACAATGTTTTTTCCCTTACAGGTTGTTTGGGCTCCTTGGAGTAGAAAATGAGATCGTAAAAAGTATTTTAACACCTGTGTGAGACAGAAAACGAAGGCATGTTATTATTAATCAGATGCTATTGCAGTACTAGAGTACATACACACACACCATACACATATATACATGAATATTTTGAGTGTGTTTAGACTCATCTCTCCAGCCATTGAAACAGAGGCAGACTAGTACCAATTACTCTGGAATAAGATGATGCCCTGATGACTAACATGTATCATGGTTTTAAATCGCTATCTACTACAACACTGTCCTGTTTTTGGCTAGGATGGAGTTAATTTTCTTCCTAGTAGCTGGTGTGATGCTGTATTTTGGATTTAGGATAAGAATAATGTTGATAACACACTAATAGTTAAATTGTCACTGAGCAGTTATTGCATAGAGTCGAGGACTTTTGGCTTCTCGTACTGACCTGCCAGAGAGGAGCTGGCAATGCACAAGGAGCTGCAAGGGAACACAGCCAGGACAGCTGCCCAAAACTGGCCAAAAGAACATCCCGTACTATATGGTGTTATGATGAACAATATAACGGGGGGAACTAGCTAGGGAGCTGCCGCTACTTGGGGACTGACTGGGCGTTGTTCAGTGGGTGGTGAGAAACTGTATTGTGCTTCACTTGTTCTGTGTGTTCTTCTATCATTATTATTTTATTACTGTTACTTTGCCCTCCTTTTCTCTCCTTTTAAACTCTCTTTATTTCTACCAATCAATTTTACTTTTTTCTGATTCTCTTTCCCACCCCACTGAGAGGCAGGAGTGAGTGAACACTTTGTTGTGCTTAGCTGCCTGCCTGATTAAATCATAACAAACAAAAAGAAACACAGGAACAATAAAAATTTGGTTCCACGCTGTACTTTTAAAGTGCTTTTGGAAGCTGTAATAGCAGAACATTTGTATTTCCAGGAACCAGACTTTCAGAAGATGCCTAAATAAGAAAGAACTTTTATGAAGCTAACTTTTGGATTAGGAAGCTTACCAAAAAATATATGGTATATAATAATATGTTTGTAGTGCATATCATATTTTTTTCTCTGAATGTGTTTTCAGACTTATAAAATAGAGTGATACCTCTAAATTTTATTATTTGTATTGCTTCTTTTCTTTCCAGACAATTTAAATGTTGATATCTAAGCAATAGGAATGTATGTTATACGTATATACTAATGAAGAGCAGTGATATTTTCAATCAGTCAGGGTTTTACTATAAACTGATTTTTTATTGATAGATCCTCTCCTCTCCTCTCCTCTCCTCTCCTCTCCTCTCCTCTCC
>WBMW01001003.1:141203-175374 GCA_013396635.1 Penelope pileata
TATTACAGATTACTCTGGGTCTAGTTCACTTAAACAAATGATCAAAATTTGCAGGATCAAACATTGCAGGATCAAAATATGAAAAGTATCAATTAAAAAAAAGAGACATATTCCAGTTTTTCTGTGTAGCATCAAAAAAGGATGTAATGAAGAAAAAGAAAAGAAAATGGTTATGTGTTTAGATGACTGCTTGGAGCATAAAGTAATACTGCTATTAGCAGCATTTGCCTTCATTATCCTTAAAGAGCTAAATAAATAGATAACAAAAGATGATTTCCAAACTGCTCTTCATCAGTAACAGCCAAAGTTGTGACAACATCATCAAAAATATAATTTACATGTCTGGACTGATTAAAGCGATGGAACTGTGAAGTACAGAGGTCACCAGTTAAAAACATTATGAGACAAATGAAATATGTGACCTGCCCATGACCCTTATATACTTCAACACGTCTGGCAGCCCAGTGGAGGCTGATATGATTTGATTAATTGTGTTTGAAGAACTCTTGGCATCAGAAGCTTAGTTTATTATGTTTTAGCCACCTAGGAAGAAATTTGAATGCTTTTTTTTTTTTTTGGTTCAACCACAGCTTTTCTTTTTAATTGGAAAATCAGTTAGGAGGTTTGAGGTCAGCCAGCCTCAACTTAATCCCTGGAGAAATCATGGAATACATTTTCCCGGAGTCCATTTCCAAACATAAGAATAGCTAGAAAGCAATCAGGAGCAGTCAACACAGCTTTATCAAGGGCAAATCCTCCTTGATCAAGAATGGAGAAATGACAGCCCTACGGGTGAAAAAAGTGTGGTGAATGTTGTGATTCTCTGATGAGCACTTGCTCATCCCTAGGTAGGACCTCGTTATTTCCTGAAGTTCTGATGTTTCTTTGAGATCTAAAACCTTATTCTGAGAAATGAGTAGGTAAATGCTTAACTCAGCCTGTCCCAAAATGTCCAGAGCCTTTCTATAAACATCTGAGGTGACCAAAACACAGCAGTAAGTGTGCCACATAAGTCAGAAATGCACTCCTTAGGAAACACATGTGGTATTGGCTTCCTGTGGTGGTTAAATATAACCATGGTAAATTCTAGTCAGAAAGCCAATGCACAAACCGTAAAAGCCAAACTCTTCCAGTTTCTGAAGCAAATCATCTGAGTCTACAGATTGTATTGCTGGTTAACCCTTACTGGATTTTTTTTCCTCTGGGTATTTTCCATGGTAGTTCTGCTTTTTGAAAGTACATTTGCTTCTTCCTCCCTGGCCACTTTAAATGGACATCACCTAAACCAGACTAAACCAGATTTGGCTGGTAAATCTGTTCTAAGCAGCTTGCACCGAATGCTAATGCACAATTCACAGAATTCATTATTCCCTGAATTAAGTTACTATATTTGGTATTGCTCTGTAATTCTAATGGGAGTACTGGAGCTTACCTCAATTTTGACAAGGTATAGAGAAGCATGGAGCCTGGTTTCTGACAGTACACAAGCATGCAGACTATTTAGCCCTACTTCAGTATGTAACTTTGTGTTTTTACTGGAACATTTGGGCACCTTACATCTCTTTAGGGATTAGTCAGCAAATTGGTTCTTCCAGCAATAGGGAAATCTGCACATAAGGATTTGAAGAGGAATCATTTAGGCATCATTTATCTTCCTGAGATATCAGAGACATTCCTATTGTCCTCAACAAAACTATTTAATATTTTTGATAACTGTTTCAGGGACAAAAACAAAGCAATGTAATTATTTCTATAAGGCAATACTTGCACATTCTGGCTACCAACACAGAGACTTCAAAGGGGCTTGATTTGAGGAAACAGAAAAATGAGAGTGAGATTCCATGCTCCTCAAAGGGCACAATAAGAATCCCATTTACTTCAGTGCAGTTTGGTGCACTCCAGGGTAAACACTGAATAAACAAACTTTTCCTATCCTTTCCACTCTAATAACTGAAATTCCCAGGAAGGATGGCAACTTGTATTTTGAAATTAAGCTGCCATAGGATCTGCTTTTCTTACAATAAAAATTCCATCATTTTTTCACTCAGCCTTTCTATTTTGCTCCATCAGATATGTTTTGTATGTTTTTATGTGTGTGTGTCTCAGGTCTGCCAATTCAAATTGCCTAACAAAGAAGAGTTTCAATGTCTGGGGATTAAAGCCCACTTCTTTTTATTATCTCTTCTCTTAAAAACTGTTGGACAGACACCCTACAAATTTTACATGGCTATCACACAGAACAGAAGGCACCTACCATGCTGCTTGATGGATCTCAAAGTTCAGATGCACTGTGCCAGAAGGGAATCCCATACCTGCTTGTAAAATAGACTTTCTAGTTGGAAGTGCAATAGTGATTTTTAGATTTAGACTACAGAGAAGTAAACATCTCGCTCTGTTCCTGCAGGCAACTATTGAAAGATAATGCAAAAGAGCTAATCAGTTCAATTCTCCAGCTGGTTATTTGGTGACACCTTGCAGGGAATCACAAAATTAAAGAATCGTAGAATGGCTTAAGTTGGAGGAGACCTTAAAGATCATCCAGTTCCAACCCCCTTGCTGTGGTAAGCTGCTGTTTTCTCTGCACAGTGGGAACCATGCATTCCCTTCCCTGCCACTGGCTGCTGGGGATCTTGAAACGAGTGCTGTGTGCATGTAAACCACCTCTTATAGTCTCAGCACAGAGTTTGTGTCTCATTGGGAAGTATTATTAGTATCTTTTATTTTACCTAATACATGAATTCAGGCTGTTGTTGAAGTATGTCCTGCCAGACTGAAGGAGCTAAAGAATGTGTCTCAGCAGGCTATTCCTCAAGACACCAGGCACGAGAAGTGGCAGCGTGGATGGGATCTTTCCTCCTTCAGGTCTTAATCTTACACTCTGTGTAAAAACACTGTGCACAATTATGTTGCATTGGTGAACTGTCCAGATGCTTTGCTCCATAAGCTAGGAAAATTAATTTCATGTAATAGAAGATCAAATATCTGAGTAGAAGGTAGTACAATGGAGGGTACTAGGAAAACATTAGGGAGAAAAGAACATTTCTACCCAGTGTGAAGTATAAACTTTTCAGTTTGGCTGAGACTTGTCTTTTCGCAAAGCACAGGACAACATCTATATTTTGACTGATCAGAAATTAGGCTAGAGCATGGCCTGATGTCCTAGCTTTCTGGCTGGGAACCTGGCTGGACCACACTGTCATCTCTTCATTGGAAACCAAGGTATGAGGCGAGGGAGGAAGGGTTTAAAAAGGCAACATGCTTCCCCAATGTGAGGTCACGATGTTAGCATGGTATGCACCCAAGCTTGGGAATGTATAATTATTTCAGTGACCCCATATCAGAGGTTGTCTGTGTCAGTACCATGTCTTCTTAGGGCTACGACAATGTGACGTCATTTCTAGGAATTGGGAAGAATCGAAGCCTTTGTTCAGTTAGCGGAAATAGTTGTTTTTACTGCTACTGTCAGTTTAAACGATAGGTATGCAAATCCTGTTAAAGAATCAGCTGGGTAAGGTTAGGTCCATTCCACAGCTACTTCCGCAGTTCTCCATCCAGGATAGATCAGTGATCACAGGTTCATGCTTTAGTCACTGAAACCTGGTGTCATTACCTCAATAACTACTCCATGTGCTAGAAAGTGAAGGGTAAGCATTCCTGCATGTTAGCTCTACTTTTTTTTTTTTTNTTGAGTATAGTAGGGTTTTCAGAAGAAAAGGAGATGGATGGGCAATCCTAGCTACTGTTTAATAGGCAGTGCTATTCTTTGTAGCTGAAAACTGAAAAAAAGTCAGGGTAAAGTTCTAAGCATGTGGTAGGCAGAATTATTCAGCAGTCACCCTCTCTAATTTGGAGAGAGCCGTGCACAGGTTATATCTAGTGATTCAAGAGCTCTAAAATCCAAGGTGAGCACCTAGTTCTGAGTGCAGTCCAAACATTCTAAAGGCAAGCTGACTGTGCAATTTCAGAATTCTCAGAAGCTTTCTATTAGAAATGAATTAATAGTGCCCTGAGCTAGTGTTAGAAAGAGGAGAAAAGGCCTTTTCTTGGTTTAAAGGACAGCAAAAATGTCTTAAACAAAAAACACAAAAACATTTGATTAAAAGAACAGAAACTATCCCTGCTTGTATCTCTGTAGCTGGTGCTCCTGTTGAAGATGCCTAGCACAGTATCCTGCCAAATTACTTGATTCTAATGTATGTTGAGGAGAAGTTTTGGTTGGAGAATCCCGCTTTTTGAAAGAAGTTTAGTTTCTTGCTATGTGCTAAAAGTGACTGACAGCATTGCCTACCTCCTTGTGAAGAGAGGGAAAACCCTTGCTAATGTCTGACATAGCACTGCAAATTTTGCAGCAAACTGTATATATCTATCTCTCTAAAACCTCTGACTTCTTTTAGATTTCTGTCATATTTATCTAATGCTCTCAGATTGATGACTGGTAATTCATTTCCACATTTTATTTTGAGCTTGATGTTCTTCAAATTTGGTGTTTTCATTTGTTACAAGAGAAGAATTCCAAACATGGAGTTTTTCTCTCTTTCTCCAAGATACACCAATGAAGCATCAGATGTTTCCATTAAATTTCAACTCCTATCGCTTTAGCATGCATGTTAAAGGCTCTAGTAGAAGCAGGCATGCAATCAAATTTGAAATTATCTGTATTTGAGTAAAGTTTTCTTTCACAAAGTAATTGGTCTGAGTATAAAAACCTTTCATTTAGATAAATACATTTCTTGCAGTCTCTTGAATCTTTGTCACATACCAACACAAAGCATTTCCATGTGCATTTTTTCATTTAGAGGAAAAAATCTTCTATTAACCTGTTAATTTCAGGACAATGTAGCATACTGTTAGAGTTACCCGTGAGGGCACTTGACATTTATTGAACTCAGACATAAATTGATACTACTTTTAAAGCAGACTCTCAATAGTCCGTGACAAGACAGTATAGCACCCTAACAGTTTTAAGAGAGGGAAAAGCAATGAAATACCCGAAGGATATGAGTAAATTTTATCCTCTTTCAAGATATTTATTTTCATGCTATAGGTTTGAGCTGCAGAAAGGGAATCCTAAGTGACTGCAAGGCTTAAAAGAGGCCGAAAAAAACAGCTAATTTTACGAAGTGATCAATGGATGAGATGAAACCATTCTCTTGCTGATCATAGCCTGTTCTCTTTGATTAAAACAATAAAGTGAAATATCTCACACTGTTAAGAATAAAAAGAAATAACAGGAAGAATGTTACAGGCTGCACTACCCCTAGCCACGTGCCCCAAGGATGAGCTGCTGTTGAACAGTACGAAGTGCTGCTACTTTTGCTCATCTACATCTCAAACAAGCCTCTAGCTATGCAGTACAGGACAGCTGTGCATACCAGCAACAAGTCTCATGCTATGGGTTCATATAGCAGTGAAGCCTTTGTTTTAACTCACTGGGATAATGAATCTCTGTGCTCTTTTTCATTGTTTGGTCAGTTGTTTTTTGTGGATTTTTTAAATTAAATATTAATAATCGAATTTATATATACTTTATATTAAGTAATATATACTAAATATAATTATATGATTTGTGAATTTTTAAATTATCTATTAAAATTGAATTTATATATATTTTATATTAAATAATATATACTGTATATAATTATATCTTTTCCTCTTACACGCTTCTATTTTCCAAATGATGGGGATCAGTAGAGATAAAAAACCAGTGTCACTCACCAGTCACTTAGACATTTCCCTGCAGCAGTTGGAGTTCTTAGTATTCATTGTGTCCCTAAATTGAAGGTTTTTGCTAGCCACCTTTGTCATGATAGCTATCTACAGTTGCAGAGTGCCCTTGCTGTACCCTGGAAGAATATGCTATTGGTCAGTAAGGGTCTTAATTTCTGTATCACTTGTGGGTTCTCTATCTGACAGTATCTGCTTTCTCTTTAATTGGCAATGTCTACCCAATACACAACTGTTTTAACTATTTGATCTCTCTTAAGAACATGTACTTCCTGGACATCTGTGTCTACAATACTTGCTCACTAAGTAGGACATTTTTATTCCACAAGTTTCTCTATTTTAATTTTCTTATATGAACACGCTCCTCCTTTGCAAGAATCATGTGCCATTTGCCTGATGCCGTTATGCTTCTGGAGAGCTGACTCTTTAAATGTTAGTAGGTCACATTCTTACTTTGCATAGTTCTTAGAGATATATTCCAATCATGAAATGCAGAGAGAATCGGCATCAGAAGTTGTGCTACCCTTGAAATCAAAGTAAATAACTAATCAACAAGGATTCATAAGTTAACTGAGATCATGTTCTATTCAGCAGAAAGCTGCAAATCCTGTATGTATAAGGGAATAGGAAGATGCCGTTTCAGTTTTTAGTTAGAATCAACTGTTTATGAGCACTGGGAAAAATTTCTTCTATATGAAGATGAGAATATCTGCTCTTGTAGAAGACAAGCGTAATCCTCACCTTAATGTTTCACAGTGACTTCAGAATAAATGGAACAACCTGCATTGTGTCTATAAAAACTGTTTCTACACTGTCATTAATGAAGAAAGTAGGAAAGAACTTTGATACCAGCTTGTTCTCTACTGGACAAGAATCACCTGGTCCACTTTTAAAAGAGATATTTCTCAAACTTTAAATACAGGCTGTTGTATTAATTTCACTGCAGATTGCTTTAACACTGTAGCATTTTAAGCCAATATTGCCAGCAAAATGCAATCATATAAAAGACAAAAATCTCATCAAAAACTGGCAGTGTCATAGCTAAGAATAGTGTCTGACACAACCTGGCAAGTGTTTACAGCAAATAGTGGAGAGAAAAGTAAATCAGGATGGAAAAATCTGTGCAGCACATTGACTTGGAAATTTGACCCCAGAAGAAGGCAGTATAATCAGAGAACCAATTACACTTGAAAGCACCATTAAAATCAGTCAGACCTCCTGAATTTCAAAATGAAGATATTAATAAATCACATAGCCTAGAAAATGACATAACAAAGGAGTGCTGAAACACTGCATTAATTGTGGTAAGAAAAAATTCTCCCTATCTGGTTCATCCATCCTTCCAAGATATTTAACTTAACCTTTCCATGTGGACATCACTCAGGATAATTGATCATTTCTTACAATGGGAAATGCTCGTTTTGCAGGTGTACTCTCTGCAGCACTTCTGAACATTCTCCATTCCCCTAAAAAAACCTATAAACATAGGATATGATGAAAATCATGCTAAGCTGTGAAAACTGTTTGTTGTCTCTCTGAGGAACGAACTATGCCAATCATCCTTGCAACTGCTACAGAGAAGAATGCTGAAAGTGGTATGACCTTGCGAAATCCTTGCTGTGAAATGAAGAAAAAGACAAAATTGAAACCAAGCAAAAATGCATGATGCAAAGGGATGACTTTAAAAACAAGGGGGACAAAATCCTCTTATTCCAGTGCTTAGTTATCCTGAAAGTGATTTTTTTTTTCATTCTATTTAAGCGTAATACTCTAATAATGTGCTTCAGTGATGAGGTATTCATCAGGAATCATATGATGGCAAGTATACATGCACTGTAGTAGCATCTTCAAAATAGAGACAGTACTCTCTCTTGAATGAGCATTCAGCTTTTGGTGCCATCTGAGCTGGAGTAGCAAACATTTCCTTTTCCCAATTATTCAAAGATATATAATGTCAGAAAAAAATCTCAACACAGTTCATCCTTAAGACCGAAATCTCATCTGATATTTTTACCGTTAAGTAGTTCTAAGCAATGTAGGGTGGAGTTCAAGAAGTATAAGTGGCAGCAAGAACACAAATTACCTTTTTTAGGTTGGTCATTCCAATGCTCCAGGGTCTGTTGATGGTTTAGCAACAAGAGTCAGCTCCATTGCATCCAAAATAGGGCACTGCAGTTTAGTGGTGCCTAATGGAAGACAGATCTAATCATTGTTGCACTGTTGGCTTCCTGTAGAATATCAAGTATCAAGTTGATTTTGCTTTGTTTTGTATAAGTTTTGCAGTTCAGAAAATAAAATGGAATCAACGTTCTGTGTTGAAGACAAGAGATGAATGGACTGTTTTATCTGTTGAAAGCCATCCTCTCTCTTTCAACCTGTGAACGTAGAGTTTGTTTAATGTTAAATTCTCAAACTCTGTCTGGGGACTTTTATTTCAGAGTGACTGATTCACCAGTGCAGGAGTAGGAATCTATTTGTCTAGCTACACTGCTCGTGCAGTTAGGGAACATACGAAGATACTTTAGCAATGATTTACAGCTGTCTTTTATATCCTTAATAACCAAAGACAAATTCCACCTTTTGTCAATATCCTCAATTGTCTTTTTAAAGCACTTCTTGTCACTCTTTCCTTAAGGAAGATGAATGAGTAAGAAGAAGCTCTCTGTCCCTTTTCTTACAGAATTATCACATTTGTCATTTTGGTTTAAATATAAAATGTTTTACTTAAAGTTGTTTACCTTTAGTGATCTGGTCATCTACATACAGACTCTCAGACAGGCCCAGCTCATTCAGCTCTGATGATGTTTCCAAGTCATGCTCCCATTTCTGCATCCAGGGCAGTGGTGTTCATGTGAAGCAGTGGGATCTGGTGAATAGAGCCAGGCATATCTCCTCATCTTTCCTGTGGAGTTGCTTTCTAACTTTTTTTTTTTTTTTTGCAGCAACAGTGTGCTGCAATAGAATCTTCTTGTTACTTTGAAAAATGTGAGTAGTATCTTGTCAAAATATACCTCTTCTGACCTGGTATACATTGGGTTATGTTTAATTTCTGTTTTCCAACTGGTGGCAAAAAAGCTCTCTCATGACTTGTGATGATGCAACTTTCATGCCTTTACAAGCCTTCTGTCATATCAGAGCTACATCAGAATAGAGCAATAGCCTTTGCACATCTATAGTTGTGTACGGAAAATGATTCCCTGAACACGCTTCCGCACTAGTGCAAGAGAAACATTACAAATATGGCAATGCATGTACTATAAATTGCATGATAAATCTAGTCTGGGCCCACTATTAGGAAGTAATGTCTGAAGCAAAAGCAGAGACCAAGCACACACAAGAGAACACAGCTCCTGGGGAAATGTGGGCGACCTTGAAGAACTGGTGATATTTGGATGGTTTTGTGCCACCATCGTCATACCCAAATGAGCCTGTAAGCAGCATTCTCTATCATTAGCCTCTGTTCCTCTCAGATCACCTGGCTGAAATTAAAAAGAAATTAAAAAATGTCATTATTCTTAAGCAGGTGCTTTTTTCTGCGTGTGTTAGTGGTAGTGTTTGAATAGCGATTGCAGGGATTCTGCGTTTCAGAACTGTAGTTTTCAGTTTCTTGTCTGTAAAGGCTGCCTTGAAGAGAAAAACAACCAGTGGACAAGAATAATTGATTTTTTTTCCTTCATTTTACTAATATATGGCAGAAGTGTCTTATTCTTCTATTACCTTTGAGAAACTCTTTGAACTTGCCCAGACTTTGAGGGATGCTTTTATATTACACGCTCATTCTGTCATCTTATTTTTCACTTGTGATCAGGAAAATATAATGGATTGGTTTTTACTAGCAATGCCAAGAAACCTGGAAGCTTTCCTTGGTCAAAGGCATGGAAATGAAACTGCTGGTATTGATTTTGGTCTTTTATCCAGTTTCTAATCCATGACAGGCTTTTACTTCTTATTTTTTGATGACAGTACTGTGAAGAATTCATGAAGCCTTTAGGGTTATGGTAGGGGTAAAGGTAAACAGAGCAGGACTCTACAGCAAATCAATTGGCTCTGTCAAAGCTTGGCCATCATCTTCCAGATACCTGGGACAAGGTTTGCTGCCCTGCACTGCCCTCTTATCACTTGGAGACAGACTGTGTGACTGGAAGCTATGAGTTGAGCCATGTAACTTTAGTAAATCAAAGCTTCTTTTAACAAATTAAAGCACCAGGCTGTTTATTCTCAGGAGATGGTGAGTGATGTTATTTTAATAAGAAGAAACAAAGACTGATGGTCTGAAATGGCTGTGCACCAGAATGAAGGAAGTGTCTTAAGACATAGTTGGAGCTGGAGCACATAATGTTCACAGGTTTGGACAATCACAGGACACCTCTGTGAGCCTTACCCTTGCAAGACACAAAAACATCAAATATAGCAATGAAAATTAAGCTGGAAAATATCTTTTTTTCCTCTACTTTCCTCTTTTTTAAAAAATACGCAATTTCTTTACTGTGCTCTCTTGCAACTCCTCTGTGTTTTGTGTGGCCTGGGATGATTACAGCACATGCCAAAGAACACAAAATGCCGTATGCAGGATTACTTTCTCCTTCTTTGACAGAGTTACTGCAAACATAGAAGTATACTCATTCAAAAGTATTATTCTCTCTTTACATATTATAAGCATTTACTTAATGAGATACCCTTTTTCATTGGATTATAGAATTGCTGAGAGTAATTTATGACAGAAATCAGTGTATTCAAATAATCCTTTGATGTTGCTCTCTGCTAATGAAATCTGGATATATTCAAAATGTGATAAGCATACTCTGCTGAAATTAACAACATGATATCTGTTTCCTATTAACCATACACAGTATTATTTTCTTCATTTCTTTATTCAGGACAGTAGGCCTAGTTCCAATGGTGAAAGGGACAGCACAACATACTCTGTTTATTTTATTTTTACTTCAATACATACAGATATTTTTGTGAATATGATCTCTGTTTAACTTCAATGAAAGAGCAAATTATCTTCTGATCTGTTTACTCCCTTGGGCTGACCAATTTTGTACTTACGACCTAGTAATTAATATACCAAAATTAGATGTGAGAAATTAGTGGAAATTGTCAAATTAAGTTTTGGTAGAAAAGAAAAGGCAAAAAAAAAGGAAAAGGAAGAAGAAAAGGAAAGGGAAAGGAAAAGGGAAAAGGAAGAAAAATAAAACTGCATCTTTCTGCTTAGGGAAAGCAGACTTCCTTACAGGACAGGTTAACGCATCACGATTTTCTGAAACAGAGCCACTTGCTGGAACTGGGGCTTTTGGTTTGTTTGGTTGTAAACCAAATCAGTTGGATTTACTGACAGCCTGTTCGACTCTGTCAACGCTTCACCCTGAGCCTACATTGTCTTTCAGAAAACATGCTTTGAATAAACGCATTTTGTTGTATTCAGTCCATCCACAAGCTGCTCTTTTTTAATAATGTAGAGCTTTAACCACATCTAAGCTTGAATTGTAGAATTTACAGTGCCATGCTAAATCTGACACTAAAACTGCGCTTTCATTTTTTCATATGACGTATCTCCCTCTAGAGAATTATTTGCACTGAAATTTTTAGCAGCATGTTCTTGTAGATGGAGACATTTTGCTTGTATTGTACATTTCAACAATTATGCAATGTATATAAGAGTAAAAGATTAATTGCTACATCAAAGACCCCTAAGCCACATATGTGGCTCACTAATGTTGAAGATATTGATCATTATCTGACAGATATAGAACAAGAGTAATGAAATTAAATAGCAAAAATATCTGGTGTGCTTCCTCCATTAGCAGGGAATGAGAAAGAGACAATATAGTTAGGATATATTTTTTCTTTAATAGAAATCCACATGAAATTTCCATGTCATGTCAATTTCCATGTCAGGAAACATGTCATGTTTCTTTTAGCAAAGTTTGTGATGTCAGTTTCAATCCTCCTGTAAAAGGTCAGTGATAAATGCCTTTTGTACTCTGTGTTTAAGCCTCTGTCACAAGCTTCTCTATTTTATCTTCTATATTTGTTCCTTTAAAATTGTGCTCCACATCTCTTTTGCAGTATCTTAACCAATTACTTCAGAACTGGATCCGTATTTCCTCAACGTATTTCCTAAACATGTAGGTTCATTATCAAGAAGACAGGTTGCTACAGCTCAGCCAATCCAGCAAACTGGTTCTTGGAGTTCACTCCTGACATAAAAGTGTTTTCACAACATAATTATAATGGATTAGCCAAGACAGCATCATGCTTCTTCTCTTTCAAAAGCCATTTGGAAAACAGAGAAAGTGGTGTTTGTGGAATATTGGTGTGTCTTGCGCCACTTTTCAAAGCAACTGAAGGTACTGAGTCACAGCTTGGAGGCTCACCACCATCAAGAGGAAAGTCTTGAACAGAATTCAGAATTCAACAGAAGTCACTACTTATTTGTTGGAGGTTTGGTTTTTTTAATTTTTTTTTTTCTGGCAGCTGACGCAGTGCATCAACTTGGTTTAGTATAATTAACATCCTTAAAAGGAACACTTATTACATGATGATCTAACAAGGGTATCAGAGTTTAGAAAACAGCAGATGGATTCTAAAGCTTTTGCGTCCCTTTGGAAAAACAAAACAAACTAATAAGAATTGTCTAGGCCAAATCCACAGCATGATTATATCTTGTGAAGTCATTCTATGCCAAATTCACAGTAAGATTAATTTGAATAGAGCAACAATCTGATTGGATTTAGCTTAGTAAACTATTAATGTCTCCAGCAACAAACCAAGCCAAACTGTGCTAACAAATAGTTAATGAAAAAATGATAGTGTTTCCCTGTTACCCTGTGGGGCAAAGCAAAGTGTTAACAGTTTACTGTTCTGTAGGCCAGTTTCTCTCTTGCATGCTTCTGATCTCACAAACTGAAGAATTCATGAAAAACATATAATCCTTTTTGATGCTGGAAAGATGGTCAGAAATCCCTTCGAACTTGACAGATACCATCTGTTGACCACATGTACGAGAGATTGCTTGTCACTTAGTAAGTGATACAAGACTGTGCCAGAGACAGCCACAGTCAGCCCCAGCTTCTAGCAGGTAACAACCAGCTGCAGAGGGAAATTTTGAAACCAAGGACCTCAATTTTGGCATTGGTAAGTCTGACTGTAAGCAGCTGTGGCGCTTGAAACAGCATCAATCTTCTCCATGTGCCACAGTGCAATACAAGCCTTTTCCCCAATGGTAATGTGCATAACAGACCTTCTATGAGCACTGATTTTGTGATCTCGTATATGCTCCCATACTCATATCTGTGCCCTGCAACCACGAAGTCTCTTGAGTTAACCCAAATATGTTTGTATTTTCAGTCTTGTGATTTTCCAAGGATTGTTACTTTTAGTTTGCCTGCAGATACTTTCGTAAGAATCTTAAACCATAGCAGGTGCACCAGATAGACATGAAAAAATCAACTAATGGATTTTCAGCCCACTACTTACCAAAAGGAAATTCAAACCTTATATCTAATTATGTATGTTCATTCACCTTTCATAGAATATTCCTCACAGTCTTTGACAAAGCTTTCAAATGAGGTTTTCTGAAAAGCATTTAAGAAAAATTAAAAAGATGACACTCACAAACTTTTCTAACTGTGGTGTCTTCAAAAAATTCATGACATAACAGATGAAAACCAGGAACTGTGAGTGAATAATGCTGCTAATGCGAACTCCAGTTTGCTAATTATAACTCCATGACAGAGAATGTCTCCTACTGTATGGTAGTAGCAGCAATGCAGTGCTAAATTTAACTGTGATGGGCCAGGCATATCATCCTTTAGAACTAATTGTTTCTATTTAACATTGCAGTAGACAAATAAACAGCTTTCTCCACCCTCTTCACAGACCGTACCTGATAAATAACAAAAGTATATTTTTGCTAACGCATATCCTGACTTATCATGATGCAGTCAGAGGGAGGGAAATTATCTTTTTAAGAGATATCGTTTGATGAGCAGCCTAACATTAGCTTTCGTTGTGGGCTGATATTATGCCTTCTGTTTGCAAGGTACCATTTATTTTTTGGCATATCTTTTTTTTGGTTTGTTTTTTTTTTTGGATTGAGAAGGAGAAGAAGGGTGATGCTTATCCTACTAATACAGAGTTCCCTTCTCTTTGTCTTCCCTTCTGTGCCCTCTGATGGAGTATTCTTTAGGCTTTTTTGTAAACTACTGTGAATTAGCATGGGTAATTCACATTAGAACATCTGCAAACCAGCAGAAGTAAAACATCTTTGTATTTGATGAGGGCTTTAGCTTTGTTAAGACTTCCAAGATTTTCCTGCTTTTTCTAGAATATCAGTTCTAGAGCCTGCATCCCAGGCACTGATCTGGATGCAGGTAATGGACACACAGACAAAAAGGCTATGGGAGAGGTTAGGCTGAGGTGATTATCATCTATGGGAATAAACAGAGTTTCCATTACCTCTGTTATTGGTCATGCTATCTTCCTTCCTTCTCTGTACTGTTCATAGAAAAGCTGTGAGCACCCAGCCTTTCAACAAAGCCGAGGATGGCTGGTGGAGGAAGCGACTCACAGACACTTGTATTTTTGATAGATAACAAGGGAAAGATTTCCAGTCTCCTCACCTCTCCTCCCCTCCCCTCCCCATATCTTCCAACTTATAATGATAGAAAATGTCTATATGTTTTTCTACTTCTATTTTTTTTCAGATAAATAAACATTGGGTCTTTGTCTATTTTTTCTTTTTTCTTTCTTTTTTTTTTTCCTCATGGTTGGTATGAGAATGTGAAAAGGAGTAAGCAGAAGTATTTAAATAGAAATAAATGTAGTATTCAAGACAATAAGTGCATATGCAACAGAAAGTTAAAAAGGGTTTGGATATGCTTTTGGTTTGGAAAGCAAACACATGAAGAAGAACTAGGGAATTTTTTCATATGTCAACATGGTTTCAATCTTATATAAAGCATAAATTTGTCAAGCAAAATTTAAGTTTTGTCTTTTGAGAAAAGGAACGGGGACTTTGAACACTTCTTGCTGAAACTCTGAAAGAGTCTCCTGCACCACTGACAGTCTTGTATAAGGCACCTCTGTGTCTTTCAGGAGTCCTTGTTCTACAGGAGGGAGTGAGGGGGTGTCCTAGTGAGTCTAGGGTGGCTGCAGTGTCAGACAAGAAGCAGTCTGGAGGAGGAGATATTTGAAAAAGAGACAATGCATCCCTTCAGCTCATGTTTTCTCTTCAGCCATGTGGTTATTAATTAGTGACTTGGGAGGAAACCACAAGGAAACCAGGAATAGTGCAACTAATTTGCAACAGGGCTACAAGAACTGTCAGAAGAGACACCAAATATTTTAGATTTTCTGGTTTTTCTGTCAGGTTGTATTTGTGCTGAACTGTGCTTTGAATCTTCAGGGAAATTTCAAAGAAATTTACTTTCCCACCTATTTGAAATTATTCTTCAGGAAAGTATGATCTATACCGGGGTTATCACCATTAACAACCAATATAAAAAAAAATACATTCAAAAGCACACTATTCTTCAGTTTGTCAACATTCATTTGATGAACATATTGATAAACTGTAGTACTCATTTCAAGAGCTTAGCAGGACCCCAGAGGGGATGAGCAAGTTCATGCAGCTGAGAAGAGCATCCCAAAAACAATAAATATATTTTAAGCTCAGTGTTTTTAGAGAGAAGTAAACCATCAAACTTCTGGGTATAAATAATCTAACCTGGGATTGAAAGTTGAGAAAATACCAAGGAGATAATATGTCTTATTGTACATTTTCTTGAGACAATTGAAACAAGAAGACACTGAAACATGATGTCTCCATGGACTCATGGAGGCAACATCACTGTTTAAACTGAAAACTGACTGGTTTGTAAGAGTTACCACTAAAATGAATTAAATGTAAGCCTGTGAAAATCGCAGAAAAAAAAATACATGACTTCTAAAAATGTTTTCTTCAGTAAAACATTTGATAATGTAGTAGTGCTGCTTTAATTCCTTCTCTATTTTTTTTTTTTGACATTTTTATCTAGACTGAGTTCCTTTTCATAGGTTTATAATTTAAATAAAGGGTCTGAGACCTGAGACCATGTAATGGATGTGGAACTGCTGGAGCAGGTCCAGAGGAGGCCGCAAAGACAATCAGAGGGCTGGCGCACCTCTCCTATGAAGAAAGGTTGAGGTAGTTGGGCTTGTTTAGCTTGAAGAAAAGAAGGTTCAGAGGAGATCTCACTGTGGCCTTTCAGTACTTGAAGGAAGCTTATAAACAGGAGGGAGACCAACTTTTTACACAGTCTTATAGTGATAGGACAAAGAGGAATGACTTTAAACTGAAAGAGGGGAGATTTAGGTTAGATGTTAGGAAGAAATTTTTTACTCCTAAAGAATGGTGGTGAGGCACTGGCATAGGCTGCCTACAGAAGCTGTGGATGCCCCATCCCTGGAATGTTCAAAGCCAGGTTGGATGGGTCCTGCGCAGCCTGGTCTGGTGGGTAGCATCCCTGCCCACAGCAGAGGGTTGCAACTAGGTGATCTGTAAGGTTCTTTCCTACCTAAGTCATTCTATGATTTGATGAAAAATGTAGTAACTGAAATTCTTAATGGTATACTGGCATTGTGCTATTAACTATACAAATGACTGATGCAGCAAGAGATAATTGCAGAAGTGTGTTCTCCTTACACATTTTTAATTATAAGAAATCAATAATAGAGTACAAGACAAACTCATATAAATGTTCAACATGATATTGGGATATAAACATCTTCAAACGCATATTATGAATTAATTCATTAGCTGAATGTCCAATATAAGTGGGATCTTTAAACTCATTACTTTTTTCCTATACTTCTGTTTACCTGATTGTGTATTCACTGGGAATAAATTCATAAACATGCATGAAAATATCATTGTTACTCCTGCACTTTTGTACTTTCTGTGCTTTTCTTTTTCAGAAGAAATATCAAAGAGCATTCAAAGAAAATGAGCAGTTACAAAATTTTAGTATGTAGGTTTCTCCAAAAGTAATACTTCCTATTTATTTCCTTTAAAACTGAAGCAGATACAAAGAACACAATAACACTATTTGATAGAGCAAATTCTCAGCAATGAAACACTGTTTTTCAACATAGTCACCACCATTAGCTGTGCATTTTCACCAGTGATGAACAAGAGCCTGCATGTCATACTTGTAAAACTCTGCGCCAGCAGAGATGACCTACTGCTCCACAGCTGCTATGACAGCACCGTTGCTAGGAAAATGTTGCCTACACAGTCCATCTTTCATTTGTCCAAATAGCTGAAAGGCAGAAAGGGTCAAATCTGGATTATGTGGTGAATGTGGTAGAATAGTCCAGGGAAGGTTGGCGCTGTGTTCCACAGTCCTCAAACTGGCATGGGTCCTGGTGTTAACGTGTTGCAAGGGAAATGTTCTTTTCTCTGTCCTGAGTCTGGAAGTTTGAGCCTTCAGCTTCATCAGCATCACAATGTAGCGGTCAGAGGTGATGGTTTGTCTGAGCTCCCGGAAATCCAGAAGGAGCAGCAGCACAGAGAGTAATTTATCTATTTTTTTTTGCAGAATTTATTATATATTCTTCTGGGGAAAAGACACAAAAAATAAACTTGCTTCCCCAGGCATCACATATTTTGAATTATGGAGTAACATTTTCTAAATTCCTATGATTTACATTTTGATGAATATACTTACTCTGAGAAATATATACCTCATTATCATGCTAACAAACCAGTGCAAGGAATTCTCAAACAAGGACAAATAAAGTAAATGGTAATTCTACAGCATCTTTGCATTAAAAGTCCCAAATATCTTTTTATTGCAGCAGAGCTAGCAACAACAAAAATGATAGAAATGGCCACCAGGAGGGACAAGTTTTGGAATTGTGTAAGAGCCAAAAAGAAAGCAAAACTCTTGTTCTTTATTTGCCCATAAAAGCTAGCAGGATCCCAGGTATTCTGGCAACCAAGAATGTTCTTAGTACAGTTTCAAATCAGAGTTGAAGGATGGGAAGGAAGGTTATTTCTGCTCTTTGTTTTGGAACAAATTCCCTTTATTTGTTTAAAGATGGTCATTTGAATTTCCAAGTTTACTTTTCAACCTTACTTTAGTACTTGGAAGTAGTTCAGAATACTTTGTATCCTTTGGTCCAGACTCTTGCTCCAGTAAAGCAACATTGGTTTTAGCTTAGCTTAACATTTTAGGTTGATGTTTTAGACTACGAATTTATTCCTCTACTGCAGTGAGTTTGATTTTGAGCGGGTTTTAATGAAAGAAAAGAAAAACTTCAGGGAGGAAACAGAGAAGTCAAGTGGATAAGCTGGATAATAAAGTGTTAGTGAGGAATACTGAGGACAATGTTAAGATTTATTTTCCATAGAGGTTTGGGAGGGAATGAATTACAAAAACCACACAGGTAGTATAGATAAGTATGTAATTTAAGTTCTGATAAAGCTGCACTGTGACAAAAACAAATTGTTTCAAGTTTGTGATATCTCAGTCTTTGGTTAATAGCAGCTAGACATGGCACCCTCCTTGCTAAGAAATTTTAGCTCTGAAGAAGTGGTTTCCATGGCTGCATAAAAAACCCGTGTCTGAGTGCTTCTATCAGGTGAGACACCTGTGAACACACCTGATGATTATGCATGCAAAAGAGATAGTTGATTAAATGTGCATATCTAAGAACATACTTGCATGAGCACCTACAATTTCTGCTCACTTCAACCTGAGTTTGATATGAGGAAAAACCATGTACTGATACAAAACCATCATTCTACTGGATTGAAAGAGCTTATTGCAGGATTAGTTAGTAAATTGTGAGCAGAGAAAGCAACCACAGATAAAATATGTGTGCACTTCTATCTTATCAGAAAACTGAAGAATGAATACATGATTAATGTGAATGCTGTTGATAATTTCTCTATTTGAATTTGTATCTGTTAGCCAAGAAGGAATTTATGGGGTGGGAGAGAGCACCTGCCAAGCTGCCCACTAGTTGTCCCTAGGGTATTTGGGAAGGCTCTCAAGAGGGACATTCGTCTGGCAGCAAAAGGGAGCAAATAAAGCCACAGTTTTTAGAGTGATCAGGCAGCAGGGATCTTGTACTGGTTGGACAGGCTTTAGCAAATGTTGTCTCTCCTAAGCAGACATCCAAACTCCTGTCTTTTTATTTATGCTGCTCACTTAATGGAGTAAAAAAAAAGAAAGCAAGCAAAAAACATAGAACAGAAAAACAAACCATAGTAGTATTCAGATGTAAATATTAAATACACATCTTTTCTTCTTGAAAAGAGAGCAGCCCTTTTAATATATTGCAAATATATTGTGAGAATATTGCAAGATTCCAGGAGAATAAGAACTTTTCTTGAGTAGTATAAAGTAATAACTTCATTCTAAGAATGTTTGTAAAAATAGTTTTAAAATTTGAATTCTGAAATGTTTACCACTATCCAATTTCAGTAGTCTTTCCTTTACACAGATTCCTGTCATCTACAGGTGTCAAGGAAGAGAATACAACAGAATAAAATTGAGATTCAGAAAATCACACTGAGATGCAGATAAATTAAACGATCTGTTTAAAAATCTACACATAGGACAATGATGCAGGTATGAAAAGAATCTTTTAGGTATGTGCTATCCAAAAGGGATACCTGGTATTTCTTTTTGTGTCTTCCTCCTGCCTAGATTAAAGAGGAAAGAACTGTTCCCTAGTGTATCATCATCACAATTTCCCCGAAACATTATCTGGGAATTTGTAGCTGAGATTCTAACTTTATTTCTTCACCGGTGGATCTAGTTGCATGGTGATCTTCAAAAGAAGCTACTAACTGCATTAGCTTAGTAAATAGAAACAATGTGTACAATGCTTGAATTAGGATTACATGCGCAGATCTGTATTCAGGGCATGGTCATGCAGTGTAACCTAATATATCCCAGAGTTTTCCCTAGAAAACAGTAAAATCTATGAATCCTGGATTGCCTGACAGGTAGAGAGCAGTTAACAAGAAGAGCACTGTGTGGGACACTGGACACACCATGAAACACACCTGCTCTGATAAAAACAAGGCAGTGAGATAGAAGTTATGCAGTCTGCCTTCATGGCAGATTCTTTCAACCAGAAATTTAAGAGAAGTCTGCAAAGCTTTGTCCTTTCAAGTTGTGATTTCAAAGTGAAACTGTCCCTAGATACCACCAATGTATTGAAGACTGTGACGAAGCACTTTTTACTGAGTTGAATTATTTCCATACTCTGAGAAAGTAAACAACTAATTTGTAAGCATGTCACCTATTTGTCACCTTTCTCAGAAAAGAGGTCTTGTAGGAGAAAGCAGACCTTTTGCTGAAGACTCTCTGCACCTCTCTGTAACGCTACCCTGATGGTTTTCGGTTTGGATAAGTGAAAGGCAAAAGGCTGCAATAACTAAATGTATTTATCCACATTTTTTACAGTGTGTTCATACAAGATTTTGTTTCCAGATCAAATTCTCATGCTAATATCCTGCTGACAGGATTTTTCATGATAAGAAATCTCCCTGTCCCCTAGAAGTGCAACATATGTGAAGTGTCCCTATAGGTAATACAAAAAACTGTAGAAGCTGTGTCATCAGAAAGTGCTCCTCAAAAAAAAGTTTATCAACTGTTTTGAGTGATATAATGCAGTTGTCAGACAGTTGCTTATAAAAACATGTTGTCTCCTTCTTGTTACCTACTTCATCACAGAAAAAAACAGCCGGTAGTTCTAAGGCTCCTTTTGTGGGAACTAAGTTTGTCATTTCTTTTGGAAACATAGTTCTTCTATCTAAAAAAAATAATAAAAGATAAGACCAATACTGTGATCAAAGATCTTTAATTTCTATTTAGCAAAACACATTCTACAGCAATGGAAATTTATACAGTGCTGATCCTGCTGAATTTAACATTCTAATTCAAAAAATGTTACCCAGCGTATTCTCTTCTAGAGAAAAACAAAACAAAATTGTTCCCGCAGCTAAACTCCTCATGAGGTGCTCTATGAAGACATATTTTTGAAGTGTGTTCATTGCAGAATTCCTGCTGCTTTTTGCTTGGTTCCACTCACTGACTCAAGTTAGCAGTTGAATAGCAGGTATTTCTGTGAAAACAGAGCGCAAATATTTTGTGTTTCTTTGGAAAGAGAAAGAAATACAGCACACACATTTATTTGAGCTGTTCTCCTCAGACTGGCTTGTTCAGCTCTCTAAGCAGGTAGCTCTGAGTGATTTCAGCCACTGGTGATTTGTTCAACCATCTGTATCAGAACAAAAACCTGTTCCACAAATACATAACCTGAATAGAAAGTACTAAATTTATTTACATTCAGGTCATTTTGATTTCAATTTAGTCCCAAGATCTTGAGGATTGCAAGGAGTTCAAGGAAGTGTTTTCGGACTTCAGTTTCATAAATCCCAGAATACATTATTATTCCCCTAAAAATTCATGCTGAGAGGTGTTTATTTGTTATTTTATATATATCATTAATGTTATGCTTTAAAAATAAACAGTCAAGTCAGGATCGCAAACATCAGCAGGAAACACTATTGCCCAAACTTTTAACATAGATGCAGAAAAAAATAAAAATAAACAGTGAACAACTTACAGACCAGTGAGAACCTAAATGCCTGTTTTTCTGTGGTGAAACAATATCTTAAAAATAAACTGAAAAAACAAATCAAGATGAAAAGCTTGCAAACTAATATTGTGCTGTCTCCGGGAGGAATATTATTCATAAACAATTTCTGAATAGGTTTACTTGATGATCCAGTGTACTCATTAGCATGAATACGGTACTTTTAATTGATTCATGATAATTAATTTGTTCTTAAAGCATGAATAGTGCTCTGGGTGCTTAACAAACAATCCAGGTGGCTACAAAGCCAAGGCACCTGCTGTGAGGATGCTTATGGTCTAATTATCTGACAGTAATCTGTTCCAGGACCACGGTGCCAAAAAAGTGCAATATTTATTATGCTTCATTTTCATCTCTGTTTAGTGGCTCAGAAATAGCGAAATGTCTACTGTTCTTTTCCAGACAGGAACTGAAGAGATTATTAAATTATTTCTGTTTTGTTCTTGTCATCACATTAGGAGTGACTGGGAGCCTCACTAATCATCCTTTATAGTAATATTCAGTAAATTAGAATGGAGAAGGAACAGAAAATTTCACTATTATTAGTGGAACATGGCTGTCTGGATGGTGTATGCATGAGATATGAGAAATAGTTACGTAAATCCAGGATTTGTGCTGAGTAAGTGAGCTGAAAGTGGTCTCCTGTCATCCTCCCATACATGGCTAGGAAACTAGAGGATTTTCTACAAACTAAGCGTTTACAAAGCCTGGATTTAAAAGGAAAAAGAAAAAAAAGAAAAAAAGGAAAACAAGCAATCATTGCTATTATAAATTCTATCTGGATGTTATTGCACTGACACTGATTTCATAGCATATGACTATCAATGTCTTAAATGTAAATTCTATTTTGATTTTCTGATTTCAGCAGAAGTAGGATATAGGATCACTTGATTTGGACAGTAGAGCCCATCTCTTTAGAGAGTAACTCAGGCTGACCAACTACCCACACGCCTCTGCAGTGTAAATGCAGTTCTGCTGGCTGACCTAAAGCTGGCCTGTTTTCAAGTACTTTTATTTTTCGGTCATTAACTCAGCTTCCACTTCAGAAGTTGTCAAGCAACTGTTAAAGCGTAAAAAAATCTACAATATGTCTGCAGAGTTGGACATTATTTATTGTTAGTAGGAAGCTGCATATCAATTCATTCTCAGCAAAAAGCAATGGCAGTGTGTATACTCTCATTTTGAAGCGCTCAGTATTGCACAGGGATCTTATTTCACTGATTGCCCAAACTTCTTATCTACTGGTGCATATGTAGGTACTGTCTGCTGCTTTCCTGTTGCACCTCTTTGGGGAAGAAGCTCAGCTGCATGAGAAAGCCAGGAAAACTCTTGATTCCTGTTCTTACAGACAGTAGGAGTGCAATTGCACTGTTTTTTTCACAGTCTCTGAAGTATCACGGTTGATATTGTGTGATTGTCAGTAGCTTCCAAAATGGCCTGATTCTGAGATGCCCAAAATACAGGACATCACAATAAAATATATCCTTTCTTGCTTGTGACCTTTCAGACACAGGAAATATCCATCCACAGTTTTGACCACTTCTTGGTAAGTAGGTCAGTCACAGAACAGTCCACTTACAAGGCACGCTAAGGAACGGGGTTTAGCAGGGTCAGAAAATAGCTACCTGTCTTTCACTGTTTTCCAGGAGAGGCTGCAAGATAAAGGTTTCTTGTTTTCTTCTGTAGGATAGTGTTGCAAGGCAGAAATGGGATGGTTTGCCATAATTAGGTAGGGATTCTTCTTGCAGGGATCTCTCTTGCGGCTTGCCAAGGATTTGGCATCCAGTCATCTCTTTACCTTTTGCCAGCTAAGAGGATCTCAGAAGAGATGATACAACTATGTCTCAAACAGCAGTGAATATACATAGTTTTGAATGGTGTCCAGGAAAGCTATCATACCATATCTCTGGAAGCATAGGACATTAGCCATCTCCCAACCCTGACTGAGGAGAAGCAGTGTGTAAAACAGCTGTACAATAAAAGAGAAACGCAACCGGCACACTTTTCCACCTCTCAGGGAGCAGTCTGAAGCAGATGGAGTTTCTTTATCAGCTTACTCTTCAACATAGGCCACTAGCAGGAAACGATATTAATGGGTAGCCTTTCAGAAATCGAGACGCATTGCTTGTTTCTTTCTCTTTCTTTCCCAGTGTTTTATATTTCTGCACTCCATTTTCATTAGTAACAACCTGCAGGTCCTCAACCTTCAGACATCCCCAAAGAAGATGGTTTGCAAAGAAGTGAACCCCAAATCCAAGTAAAAGCTGTGAAATTTTATTGTGAAGTGCAATTGCCCTGTAAAACAGTGCATGCATTACCTGTCTTGTATTCCAGAGAGGGCTGATACAGTCATCATCCTGGCGTCTTAAGACACTTCTTAGTGGGAGACCTCAGGTCAGTCTCAGGCTCCAATACAGACATTATATTTACCTGTGGCAAAACAGAAGCTCATGCTGGGCTGGAGGTGACTTCAACAAGGAGTTTCATAAAACCCAAGAGCTCTTGGACCTGGTCACAATTTATGCCCATGTCCAGATATATTTGAATGACCAGGTGGATATGATGCAACACTCGGTCTCTGATTTAGATAACTTAGGAATTTCTAGAACGTGAGAGCTAAGAGAAAATGTATATGCAGCTTCCTGGAAGTGGGTCTTAACATCTGTTCAGGTGCAATTGTTTCTCATGGAGCCAGAAGCCGTGTGACTTCAGGCTTCCTCTCTTACCCCTCCCATGGAGCTACACCTCCACCAAGAAATGCATTACTACTATCTGAAATCAGATCACAGATTCAATGTGCATAACAGAACCACAGAAAGCTGCCAGTGCACAGAAAGTGTGCAGCAGGGAGCTATATAGAAGATGGGGAAGAAGAAGCTGGAGCTTTTCTTTTGCTTCTCTAAACTGAGGAACGTATGAAATTATTGCCTGAAGTGCTTAGAGCTGTAGGGGTGATAATCTCAAACAGAGTTTACCACTTACCTGTAGATCATGTTTGTAAATACCTGTGATTGGTTTGCTGCATGCCTTCTCTCTTTTAGCTGAAGACCTTGATGATTCTTCTGTGTTAAATCCCCACATGAAATTCTGAGCACCTCAAAATATCCACTTTCCCCCTTACTGTGTGTTTTGCACTGAACGAAGTAGAGTGAGAGAGAGTGCAGAACTCTTTCTGAGTCTCAATACAGGAGTCCTGACAGCAAGTGGCTTAATAAAATAGATATAGATATTGATCAAATTTAAAGCCCTTTAAGTACTGGGAACCCCTTTTTCATGCAGCATTGGATGGACTTCAGAAGGACTTTCCCATGGTGCACTGCACCAATCCTGCCTACAGACAGAGGAGGAGCCCTCTGGTGTAATGACATGGGAGTGTCTGCGCCAGATCTGAGTACCTGTCTACCTGTTCTGTTCTTCTCTTCAGTAAAGACTAACAGTGCATTTTCAGAGAGTGAGAAAAGTAGGGATCAAAAAACTTTCCCTATTGTGTTCAGGGAAACTGAATTGCATCGTCCTGAGGCTGTGACCCAGGAGCCTAGAGAACACAGGGAAAGGAAAGTTTGTTCCTGTTTGCATTTTGGAACCTGTGTTAGCCTATAGCTGTTTGAATGTCTGAACGTCTTGCCTAATAGCTGCTCTGAGGAAGAATCTGTGAAGACAATCAAGTAATGAAGTCTGTATGACTTTGATTAAATTCATAAGGAACGTATTTGTATTTGCTTTTGAAGTTATTTTGACTACAGATTTGGTGGGGATTATATGCGTACGCTTGGTTCTTTTCTTCCTCTTTCAAAAAACTCCAATTGCCTCCAAAAAGTTCTCAGTCTGTAACCTAGCATCTGCTAAACTACCTGTATGCACAGTTCATAACAAGACTTACAAAGTCACCACAGGTCAGATAGCAGTTATGCTACTACTGCTGTTTTTATATAACATTCAATCTTAATGTCTGCCAGGAGAATGAAGCAGTCCAGCTTTCACCAAGAATTGTGTGCAGTCTCAGATCAGAAGCTTACTAGACTTAGATCAGCCCTTACCTAGCGTTTAATTAGCATTGTATCTTCTCAGCATCAGGAAAAAAAAATTAAAAAAAGTTACTTAAGCTACCAGACACTTATCTTTACGTTACCTATATGGAAAGCATGGATATGACTTTTTGCTTATTTTTTTCTTATGTATTTGCATAGGTACAGCTAAAGAACTGCTACAATCATCTGAACTTTTATGATGTTCCTTTTAGATCATGAACATTGCTGACAGTACAGTCAAGTCTGACAGCCACATTGTTTCTCTAGTTCTCAAGCATTTTACCTTGATAAGAATTTTCCAATCAATGCCTTCCATTATCTGCCAGCATTGTTAATTGAAGACGTATTCACATCAAACACTTCTATCTTATCTGAACAAGGTGTGTGGAAGAGAGTTCTAGTACAATAGAAACAGTAATATTCTGAGACTGCAATTATATTTGTACTTCATGCACAGCTAAAATTACTTCCAAGTTAAAACGATCAAATTCTGCAGCCGTTGTGTCTCTGGATTAATGATGAAGAAGCATTTACTATCAGGTGGTAGGTGGGAATTTCCCAAACTTTCTGAGATGGGTTTTATTTTATTGAGCACTCTTTAAGAAATAGCAGTTCTGAAACTTTTCTTATGAAATGAATAATCATCTGATATGGAAAAAATATGGTTCTTGTATGAGTAAGATTCATTTTCTTTAGGATTAAAACAAAACCACTTTTCAATCCTCCTTTCTTCTTCAGAGGGAAAAGAAAGACCCTGATGAATTTTTTCTCTTATATTACATACTATCTTATTAAAGTTCTTCAGAGTCTTCTTGTTGGTGCTGTAGAATTCTTGCCTCAATGGCCACATTTCCTCAGCCTGTGCAATATCCCCACAGCTTTGTTCACTGTCCTGACCCTCCACCAGGGCCAAAGGGATATAAGACAACCAGACCATCAGTGGTACACTGCTGAGAAGTCTCCTGAATTCTCAGGTGTGGGATTTCAGCCAGTATGTGGCAGGGTTACAAAGAGCTTAAGCAACAACTTGAGTGACATCATCTTTTGCAATTGTAAATGGTGGCATGACTTTCTTCCATTTTTATTGGAATCAGACTGCCTTGAAAGTGGGTTATTTCCTCTACAGCAATTCTTGTTTGCAGTCTTATTAGGTCAATCACAACAGCCTTAGCTTCCCTGATCAGAAAGAGAAGTAGAAAATATGTCAAGGATGCCAGCCTCCATTCTGCTGCATTCTTACTTTCTCCAATACAATGTATGTCTGGCCACATCTAGGACCCAGCCAATGACACAGTGCAAAATTGTTTGGAAAGAGGAGCTGAAAATGTTGCTGCTACTGTAGCTATTATGAAAATTCTAACTTAGAAACTCTCATTCCAGTTTCTCCTCTCCACAAAAATTTGAAGTGGTTCCAGGGTAGGGTAAGATCCCCTTTGAAGGTGGAGCAATGGCGAAGGGACTGCAAGATGCTTCATCTGAGACAGCACCTTCTTTCCAAGTGAGAAATGGAGCAAAACTGTAATCCAAAAGTTGAACTGTCAGAGGATCATGTTAAGAGTTGCTGCAACAAGATCCATGAATCATGTGTGAGCTGAAGATGTCTGGGAGATGACCAGAACACATGGCAAAGTACCACATCATTTCTATGTATCCTTCCCTCAGCAGCCTAACGGCTTTCTGCAGTCTGTATGTTACGCGTTGGAGTCCTCACTTCGCATGTGTCCCATGAAAAATGAGTTACCATCCTATCTGATATTGTAGGAATTCCTCTAAAATTTCACTTTCATGAATATGACTGTGATATTTTGAAAAAAAAGAAAATGGAAATAGATATAGATCTCTTTCTCTCTCTAATTTTATTTATTTATTTATTTATTTTTAATCCCAATGACTACATGAGTAGGAACAGGAAGAAAGTAAGGAGTTTCATTGTCAGGGCTCACTTACAGTAAGATATTGTTTTGGGTGCCAGGTGATAAAACTTAGACAGACAGAACCTGCTAAAATGAGGGAACTGTATTTATTAACGCTAATGCTGAGCAGTATTATTCTCACAGGCAGTACTGATCTCACAGAGGTCAAAAATAGACCTCAGATTAACCTAAATGGAACAAAATCAAACACACTGGTGATTCCTGCAGTTCTATGGGATATTTCGAGTGGCAGCAGCATCTCTTGATTACTAATTACAAATTGTGGCCATACAAAATTGTAATTTAAATTGAAGTTGCTGATAGTGAAGTAGGGCTGGACTGATTAGCTGAGAACAGATGGCCTCTTCCTGCTGGGCAGGTACAACACAACTAGGAGCAATGCAGACTCCAAAGAAATAAGACAAGAATTAAGACTTTAAATCTTCACTCACCTTACTGTAAGAAGTCTTTTCTGTAACTGAAAGATATTTTTTATTAGGATGATGATCTTATTATTGTGGAGAAGGATGTCCCAAATTTGGCTTCTATTGAAGTCAATACTTATTGATACTTTTACGACTTGCTGTAGACTGTTCATTTTGTCTAAACAAAAAATATTGTAGTAATGTGTGGGTAACTGCCTCCAGACTGTTCTGTTCCCATCCTCTTTCCTAAGGATGCCAAAAAGGTGGAAGGGTCCGTGTTTTCATTGAGGATAAACTAGCAACCACCTTGTCTTTACAGCCAAAGGGAGCTAAACCACTTCTTACTTCTGGCAATAGATAAATTAGATTTGAATCACTGACTTAAATAGCGAAATGCCCTAAGCACTCCTCTGGGTCTCTTGAACAGTTGCCACGGATTTATTGTTAATCTCTTCAAAACAAACTTTATCAAGGGGGAAAATAATGGGCTGTATAACTCTTTTGAAAGTGCTTAGGGTTTTGAAATCAAAGAGTCACAGACATAGAGTTTTGATGGATGGGTAAATACCTAAGGTAGAGAGAGACTTTTTTTTTTTAAATCAGCTGCCCAGTCTGTCACTATAAAGGTGAGAATTTGTCTGACTTAATTTCTAAGGTGTGAGGACTAAAATGGGAAATATAATTCTGCTACTTTGGCAACCAAGTTTGCTTTCAAATCTATACTTCCTGGTACAAGAGCAGCAGGAATATGAGCCAAGAGGTCACTCCTTGGAGAACTTGCCCTAAAACCAGCTGAGGAACAGAGAGGAGGATGAAGGAGTAACTTTGTATAACTGATCTGTAGCTTACTTTGACATGGCTTTTCTTTAAGGGTGCTTATGGCAATGTCACACAGTTACCTGCAAAGATATGGAACATCAATTTAACTCATTTTACAGCAGTTTCTCTTCAACATAGAGGAGTAACTTTGGAGGGAAGAAAAAAAAACAACTTGTTTTCTTCATACTTATGTTTTTTCATCTTCTCCTATAAGTGTGATATGAAACAAAACAGGTCTCTCCAAGGAGATACTTAAGTTCCACAAAACAGTAATACCTATACACTTTAGTGTGTATTACATTTGTAAATAAAATATACAAATTATTATTTTCTTTTACCACATTCCTAGTATCAAATTAAATATCACTGTTATTTTACAACTTGCGTAACTTGTGCCTAATTTATAATGAGCTTCTTTCCATTTTGTTCTGAAGAAGGACCCAGGAAGCTACAGACTGATCAGTCTCACCTTGACTCCAGGGGAGATGGTGGACTAATTAATCCTGGAAACCATTCCCACGCACATAAAGGACAAGAAAATCATCAGGAGCAGTCATCATGAATTCACAAAGGGGAAGTCATGTTTGACTGACATGATAAGCTTCTTATAATGAAATGACTGCCTTGGTAAATAGCAGTGGATATTGTCTACATTCATTGACTTTAGTAAGACTTTTGACACTGTCTGTCATCATATTCTCATAGAGAAGCCAGATTAATAGGCATTGAAGCCATTTGAAAACCTTTTGAATGGCTGGTACCAGAGGGTGGTAATTAATAGCATAAAGTCTAGTTGCAGACCAGTGAATCCCAGCAGTCAATACTAAGTCTAACACTGTACAGTGTCTTTATTAATGGTCTTATATTTTTTATGATCTTATATTTTTCATTGAACTTGCAAGTATTCACTGAACAATGCAAATATTGTTAATTACTTGCGTGTTTTGTTTTGTTTTGTTTTAAACGTGTTTTAAAAAAAAAAAACACAGAAGAAGAGAGAATTATGGTGCCCAACTAAAATAAATGAATGATGTATGTCCCCTTCCTTTGCAATTTGCATGGTACTCTAGCAGCTTCCCCTCCTACCCATTTCTACTTCAAAGTTTATTGCAGCCTGAAGCTCCAATATTTCAGAAAGCATATTTCACCAAAATTTCACAAAATATTTCACTAACAAAGCCAAAACTGGCTGTTCTTATCTAGAACATAATTCAGAAATCCTAGTAATGATTTCTGTTTACATTTTTTAAGCACAATATTTTTAAGTTTTTTCTATCTGAGAAAGTTATCAACAAGCATTTAGTCTGTGTGTAGAATATAACATTTTGAAAGCAGCATTTCTTCTTATTGTGAAGCAGTTTTTCTAAAGACTTTCATTCAAGTGTATAGAGAGCAATAAAAGATTTGTCAGCAAAGCAAGTATTGAAGTAGAGATAAAATATGAGCCTTCTCCAAAAAATGTTCAGTTGTGTTCCATTATTTTATCTTTCACAATCTGATACTTTTTTGAAATCAGTTACAACACTATCAACACAGGCACAAGGCTTCAGACTCTATCTTTGCAAACACCAAAGGAAATCAAAACGACTGTGGAGTATGATGTGCTGGGGACGGGGACCAGCATCTGCGCAAGGAGGAATCACACATCTTAAGAGAGTACAAAATAATATTCATTAGAGAATGAATGTGTGATATAGGACTTTGCATATATTAACAGATCTCTATTTCCTCCAGGATTGCTTGCTTGCTCTGCTAACAGAAAGTTCTGTGCATCATTAGCATGTTTGTTGCTGCAACAAGATATATTAAAATACAGAAAAAAATCTGTGAGATGCTTCCTGGATGGTCTGAAGCAAGATGAAGTATACTGTGAAGCTCTTTCACAGCAGTTCCTCTAATCTAATCATCTGAAGATATGGCAAAAGAGTTTTCCACAGTTTTTTGCAGTCATCTAGCTCCAATTTTTCTCTACCTTAGCTGTTAAAAAGCTCTTCATAATGCTCATTTGATTACAGTTTGAAATAAATTCTTCTTCTGAGTTCATCCATGCTGGCTCCTTGGATTTTCATTTCTAATAACAATTTACATAGTTAATGGTCATATTGACTCCAGCATTACACCTTCTCTTTCCTATATAAACTCATTCCTCTAATTCTTTCATTGAACTTCCTCTGAATTTATATTTTAAAGACTATTATTCTTACAACTCTTCTTCAACATTTTCCTTCCCCCCCCCCAAATACTTTTCTTTCTTTTATTTTTTCTTTTCTATTAGAAAATATTTTCAGATTTTCCTTTTAAATCACAGGGCTTTAAATTTAGACTTCCTTTTCAAAAAAGAAACAAAACTGAAATTCTTAGAAAACCAAACAACTCTGAGGTATTTGTCTTTGAGAAAAATGCCTAATATCATGAAGCTGGTGATTATAACTGCAAGAACTGGCAACATGACAATTGCAGGTGATGAATACATGTGCCAAAGCTTTGTAGACATAGTAATTAACAGATTGAGGTGCCTGAATGGTGTATGAAACGAATTTAGAAAAGAGGGTAACTCTTCAGTTTTGTGCTTTGTTCTGTACTGAATATCATGCTGTGCCTTAGAAAACACATAGAAGCCACAGCTGAGAGCCACAGAAGATAAAAGAGCAGACTCATATGAGCAGCACGCCATTTTCAGCAGATGTGCAGAATATGAGCCCATGTGTGAAAGATGTAATTTTTCTAACCAAAGAAGAAAAATAAAATAGATGCCATTATGTGTGGATGTGGTTTGTCTCAGTACTTTCTCCACAAACTCAGAGCAGGCACTCAGTGCCCACACCTGATCAGTGTGTGTATTTGGGACTCTGCTCTTCAAAACATCTATGTCCCTAGTTACAGTGGGTGGTGAAAGACGGATCTGCAGTCACTGTGGCTCCTCTGGAGCAACAAAAATTTGGCATGCTGGCATACAACACACACTTAGCATACCACCAGGTCTGGAAAGAGCAGAAGCAAGAAAAGAGGGATTTGGGAGAAATCCGATAGTAATTAATGTAAAACAGGCACAGTTTGGATTCAAGCAGGTAAGGAATTATGAGGAGTAGCAGGAAAGGCAGGAAAAGTATCGAGGGAGAACAAGAAACTGATTGCAGATTGTGCTGGTGGCCAGGCAGGAGACAGATGGACATCAATCTTCAGGTAGAGATAATTTTTCATGAATACCTGGATATCTACTTTCCACTGACTATTTCCAGGATCCTGTATCAATGACAATATTGAAATTTGCACCAGAGAGAGATTATGTTGTCTCAAAGACACGCTGCACGCTGCATGAAGTGGCCTAGGAGCACAAACAGAAAGTGATAAACTAAGTAATGGTTATTTTTGGCAAGAAAAATTTGTGGTGTATGGGTTGTGTCTGACAAATTAACAGTCTCCCAGATCTTGTTCTTTTGAAGACAAATTAATGGAAAGATGGAAAGGAAAAAAATCACTAAAAAATTATCTTATTTTAGTTGACCAAAGTCACAGAGAAGACACAGGCAACTTGGTATGTTTGATTGAATCAATGAAGAATATAGATGAAAGAAAATTCAGAAGCGTTTGATCCCTTTCATATGTTTTTTCTTGAGGATGTTGAAAATTGGGACCTAAGATAATTTCAACGTACCTCTGCCTCTGTTCTAAGAACAAAGGATCTTCTATAGAAAGAACAACCAGAAGAAAATACCATCTTATGTTTAGTACCAATATGGTAGCATGCAGGATATATAAATATGCCAGAGGAATGCATGCTAGATTTTAATCAGCTCTTCTATTTGAGCACTAGACCTCACCTACAAGGGTAGATTGGTGCTGTGGAGAAATCAAAAAACTCAGAGTGTTGTCTAGAACCATTATGAAGTTAATGAGATATTAATGGATGGTGGTTCCTTTTCAAAATAAGAATGAACAAAGTTTATTGTGTCCAGGATAGAAAAAGGGAAAAGAAATTCACTGGAAAAAAAAAAAAAATGAAACACCTGAGGGCCTTAGATTCTGTGGCTCATGGGCTTTCCAGTATTGGCTGATAATTTGGTAATATTTCCATAATACAGTAGTGTGTTGTATGGTATTTTTTCAACAAGTAAAACTAATTATATTTTAGTATTCTGTTATGCTTTTAAAATATTCCCATCTTTAATAACAAATTATTATTATTTGGGTAACAGATGTTGTAAATGGAAGGGTGTTTGCATGTGAAAAGTGTAATGGAGCTTATGAACCATACCAGATGAAGCACTCTTGAAATTAGTACATTTCTTCTTGCTCATGTATTTCCATAAGGAAACACCCCTTAATAGCTCTGAGAAGGAGAGAGATGCTCTTGAGTGCTATGAGGAAAGCTCTCAGGGAAGATTACTGGAGCATCTGCTTTTTTGTATTTATAAGAATTATCTGTTCCTATTTAGGGAAGGGTCTATGTCGGCAAATGTGATCTCCTTTTAAGTAGATTTGTAATGTGCAACCTCCTCCCTGCCCCCAGGACTTTTATGCCAAACTGTGTGGCATATTGCAGAATATTCTAAACAAATGTTCATTGAATATTGCTGAATTATTTAGTGGAAAACAGCTGTCTTGTTTCTTGCTTCTGTTCTGTAAAGCAGTGGCATAAATATGAACACACCTAGTTTTTCAGACTATCTAACAATAGCCTGGCAAAATAAAACAAACAAAACAACCCCCAAAAACCAAAACTCTTAAGACATTAACTTGTCTTGATATGAGTGTTATATTTCAGAGGCTTGGTTTTTTTCTTTCCTCCAAGAAAATAGAAGATATTATTCTTCAATCTACCCAAACAAAGTGATCTACATGATCTTGAAGGTTTTATATATTATATTCTCTAGGTTATTGCAATGAAAATTATCATAAATGACAGTCCTTGAATCTTTTCTTAACAATTGTTTATCCAGTGCATGCTAACAAGCCTTCCTCATTTACTTACTTGAAATACCAAAGGAAAAAAAGTGGCAGAGACAAAGCATCATGTTTTCAGGCTGTCCTTAGAGATTTCACAAATGAAGCAGCAGCTGCAGGTGCTCTATACATTAAATTGCATGCAGTTGATCCAGTAGGAACATAGTTCTGTACCAATTGGAAAAATAACAAACAAGGTCTTGGAGAACTGGCTGACTGGCCGAGCTCAGAGGGTAGTGATCAGCGGCACAGAGTCCAGTTGGAGGCCTGTAACTAGTGGTGTTCCCCAGGGGTCGGTGCTGGGTCCAGTCTTGTTCAGTATCTTCATCAACGACCTTGATGAGGGGATAGTGTCCACCCTCAGCAAGTTTGCTGATGACACAAAACTGGGAGGAGTGGCTGACACGCCAGAAGGCTGTGCTGCCATTCAACAAGACCTGGACAGGCTGGAGAGTTGGACAGAGAGGAACCTGATGAGGTTCAACAAATGCAAGTGTAGAGTCTTGCACCTGGGGAGGAATAACTGCAGGTACCAGTACAGGCTGGGAGATGACCTGCTGGAGAGGAGCTCTACAGAGAGGGACCTAGGGGTCCTGGTAGACAACAGGTTGGCCATGAGCCAGCAGTGTGCCCTGGTGGCTAAGAAGGCCAACGG
>WBMW01001003.1:175473-230523 GCA_013396635.1 Penelope pileata
GCAGTAGGGCACCTGCTCTGGCAGGGGGGTTGGACTCGATGATCTCTTGAGGTCCCTTCCAACCCCTGCAATTCTATGATTCTGTGATTCTGTGAAGTCCCAGCCTAGGAATCTCATCTCCGAGCTAATAACTGTCTTACAGAAGCCCACTAAAATTCTAGGGATTATCCTTTGTTTGTGCATCTCTTTCAAAAAGCTACACATTCAGGCCCAATTTTGAAAGGACACATCCCTGGTGCTAATAATATCCACCCAGCCAAGGTGGCACGTTGTCACACTGGACACTCACTCTCCCCATCCTTCAAAAGTAGACCCAGGCTATTCGCATAGTCTTTGTATCTCTTTGCTCCACGCCTGCTGGTGTAACACACACATCATCCCCCCCCTCACATGGGATGAGTTCACATCAACGGCTTCCAAAAGACAATGCTGCGCTCTTCTGCCACTGTGACTCTTGGTCGGTCCAGCCTCTGCATTTGATGCTTTTGTCTGAGTCATGCCAGGCTTTGTAACATGCTGGAGGTGGCTTGGATGAATAATCAAAGTGGTGCCTTCAAAAGTTTAAGAAACACAGGGGTTAGAAACAAAACAAGAATGAAATGTAATAGCATGTTAAATAGAAAGAGCAGTGAAGTACATTATTTTCTTCCCCCCAAGAGTCTATTGTTTGAGTAATTGCATTTCTCTGAAATGATCAATGAAATTGTGCTTTCCCCCCATCTGTGTTTGTTGTAGCATTTTGATTTGATAATCATCTATCAAAACAAAAAAATCAAGTCAATCCCATATTAGACTTCTATTAGGTGTTATAACTTCTGAAATGAGTGCAACTGTTCCCTCATTGCTGAATGAAAGGCTACACTTTCCTGCTGACATAAACACCAAAACAGTAAATAGAAACAGTCCAATTGGAATTATTGGTTGTATAATGGGTTTTTCACACTAAAAAAGAGTAGTAGATTGGCTCCTACACAGGACATTAATTCTTTAGCTATAGCCTGAGCAGTGTGTAAATTTTAAATTGATATGTCCCAGAGGTATCTGAGAAGAACTGTTGCTCTACCGGCTGCTTTTTTCTTATTTATTTATTAACTGAGGCACTTCATAGCACTTGTTTGTTGATCTATTTCTATTCTTCCTTCTAGTGCATGTGTCTGGACTTCTGCTGTGTTTTTTCATTCAGTGGGGCGCAGTTTGCCCTACAAGTGCTGCAGAAGGTCAGCACCTTTCTGCTCTCCCCTAGCTGTCACCCAATCCTTCTAGTAGGAAACCGCTGGAAGTGTTCTAAAACATGACTGCAGTTTGATTGAAATCAGGGCAGCCCATCAAAACATCCATATAAAATATTTTATTGTCTTCGGAATGTCTTTGAAGAAACAGCCAATTGAATCTTGTTCCTTCAGCGCATTTCTATACTACTAACAAAGTCCAACATGTAAACAAGATGATCCTTGCTATTTAAGTCTATACTCCTGCTTCCGCTCTCAACTACTGCTTCCCAACAGAGAATGATATACAGTTTCATGTACAATTCTGTTTGCCACACATAATCCAGATCAACAGGCTTTGTGCTGGAGTCCTCACATTGTACTGGGTCTTCAGCTGTTGGAGTCTCCTTCCCACTTTTCCTCTGCTGCCTCTCACTGAGATCTCTGAAAACATTCTGCTCTGTGCCTCCTGGAATACCAGATGTGGCACATTCTCATAATGATGTACAGCTGTTCTTGAAGCATTTCTAAGCATTGCTTCTGCCCTGGGATTACTTCAGTCCGTCTTTCATTTATGCAGTAGAATTGAGCCAATGGCTCCAGCTCTCTTTTCTCTAACATGAGGGGAAAAAATCCTCTTTTCTATTCTCCCTGCTGCTATGATGCCCTGGTGCTGTCCTGAATCGACTTTAAAGCTAGCATTATAGTTTTGTTTCTGAAGAACACTCACAACTGAAACTAGGACATTTCTGTTTTATTTTGTTTTGTATAAATCTGAAAATGTTTTTATTGGTCTTACCGCTGATATAAGACTGACCAGCATGTGAAAGTCTTGGTTAGAATACAGTGTAATTCTGCATTACTTTGTGTGCTTTTGAACAAAGGTGTAAACTCTCTGATCTTGAGGTGATGTTCATGTCATGATTCAGCTTTGTGAACAATTGATGTACGCTGACTGTATCTTTCTAGGTCATCTAAAGAAAACTGTTAAACTCTATGGCATAGGCTGCTCATGTTTTATGGCTGCTGTGTATACAAGCATAAAACCATTCCTTGCTATCCATGGTTAATGTTGCAGCATTGGAGATAGCCAAGATATTTTCACTTCACCCTTGTATTTGAATATTTAAAGAGCATTAATCTTTAGAATTTCAAAGGTGCCAGCAGGTGAACTAAAGACCCCAGTGCTGAACTGATCTGCACAAGCAGACTGAGCTGAAGAAAAGCAGAACTTGGAGTGACTCTCCCTGTGCTGAGTGGAACATCCCATGCAGCACTGCATGTTGTTTCCTGCAAGAACAGGGGTACTTTGATCCACACTGACCAAGGTTTCATTTAGAAAATGGATACGCTATTGTGTGTGTTTGTGTATTTATACATCTATACAAACACCCACACTCTTGACAGTTGCATATCTGAATAAATGCTTTCACGGTGATAATGGGCTTAATCTGAAGTAAACAATTTCTATTACT
Source organism: Penelope pileata (assembly GCA_013396635.1). Lineage (NCBI taxonomy): Eukaryota > Metazoa > Chordata > Aves > Galliformes > Cracidae > Penelope > Penelope pileata. The sequence continues at coordinate 178,157 of WBMW01001003.1, forward strand.
CAGAAGAGTTTCAGGAATTGTACAGGGGATAGACATACTCTTTGATAACTTCCTCTATACTTTCTGGTCACGCTTTATTTTCACGCTAGCACACTCCCCCAGATTCAGTCACCTTCCAGTCACCTTCAGTCAAAGACACATCAGGCAGGGCAGCATCAATGAAACTCTTTACTGCACTGAGAGAAGGTGGGTTGTACCAGGAGGGTGCACGGGCCAGGGAATCAGGGAGGAGAAAGGAAATTTTGTGCTGGAGAGACCTCAGAGAAATTGGGGATAAAATGAAAGTCAAAATGATAAGCAAGAGAACATGTGAACCCAACACCCATTATGACTTTTTAAATTATTAGTTGTGATTGCAAATGAAAATTAAGTCTATATAAAGTACGAATGCTTTCTTTCTCCAATACCAGTATCTATACAGAGGAGACAGGGCATGCACCAAAATCAAGCAGGTCCTGCAAAGTTTTTCTTAGAAATTACTTGCACAGCAGCCATACCCTGAGGGGTTCCTTCAAGCTCAGGCAATTCATTACACTGTGTCTTGTATAAATATCATGCCTCACAGACCCTGCCTTGAAGGACTTAGCTGCAGTAGTCAAGTAGTCAACTTCAAATTAAGTGTAATTTAGAGACATGGTGCAAATTTTTATGAGATAAAGCAAAAGGAAATAACTTCCTCCTCCCTTGCTAAGCTGAATCAACTCAGTTTGTCTTGGTTCCAGTCCTGGTTTCAGGTTGGGAAATGAGTATCGGGGCAGATGAACTCTTTAGAAATAGAGATATCCTTTTTTCTTTTTCCCACCATGACTGACAGAAAATTCTATTTGAATTCTTTTCCAGCTTCAATGCTCTTCAAAGAAAAGCATCAGCAAATTATTGAGAAGTACTATCTCATCTTCACAAATGAATTTACCTTGCAGAGAATGATACCTTGCCTGAGGGAACAGTTAAGTAGTAAAGAGGAGGTTGGAGTAGAACCAGACATTGGCCCACTGGTGTAGCTGCTTTCCAAAAACTCCACAGTTGTGGGGAGAACGTGCAAGGAATAGCCTACATATGAAGTCCTCTGAGCTACTTTTGACAAGCATTTGTGTAGGTTCCCAGAGAAGTGGGCTCCTTTGGACATTGATCAAGGCTAAAAGGGTTTTGATATCCTTATGATCATGAATAGTTTATTGTGACTGTTAGGGAAACTTTAGTCCCTTATCAGTCCAGCAGGAATGTCCAGAGAATTATGTCAAAGAGAATCTTAACTTGTGTGTTTCTTCTGTCCTGGAGGCAAAGAAATAAAGCTACATTCAAAACCATTTTGTAGCAACAAAAGAAAGGCAAATTTAGAAAGACATTCAAGACTGAAGTAGGGAGGGAGGACAGTAGGCAAAAGTATCAGTAATAAAAATTTATAAATTTCTTGACTGTGCTTATTTAGTGATTTTTAGTATTTAATAACAATGGATATTGAACAAATAAAGAATAAAATTTATTAAGCACACAAAGTCAAGTTAATCACATTTTATTATTTGAGCAAGGAATTGAATATTAAAAATTCAAGTCTTCTGCTGATAGCTGGATTTATAGAGTATGACAAGAAAACAGGCAATGTTTTGATGTAAGCAATTCCGATGGTTTCACCACATCTCCAGATCTAACAGGTACAGAATGGACAAAGGAGGAGAGTATAAATATTCAATCTCCTCTAAAGAATTACAACAGAAGCCACAGTGGAGTGGAATTAGGTGAGAAATAAGATTGCAGAAATGGAATAATAAAAAAATCGTGATCTTTACTACTCACACAGAAGTGCTGATTACTGCCTAAAAAGGCATAAAGGCAATAAATTGAAATTTTTGCTGCTAATGAAAATTCTTGCAATGAAAGGATATAAAGAAATATAGACATATAAATAAATTAGACTATGCAATAGCAAGTTAGGACATTTTCTAGCAGTCCTACACTATGATTTCCCAAAATGACCCTTTCTCTTGCATATATGTCTGTCTCTAAAATCTTTACTATGTACATAGTCAGATGTCCTGGAGACTAAGTGCCAGATGTTCCTTCTGCAATGTCTGGTGTGCATCTGTCACCACAGACAGAGAAAACAGTCCAAAAAAAAAAAAAAAAAAGGGCCATCAGGACTTTCCTCTGTACCCCAGGGCTTTGCTTGGTGGATACTGTGTTGACACAGACATTATGCAATAGCACTGCAATGCTTAAATGATAACAAACTTTCCAAGTAACGCTACTGTTATATTGACGAAAGCCAGAATTTCTGCTTTGAGCCGTACCTTCTGTTTCCCACAACCGAGCCTCCTTGGGAAGCTGGGAAATCATCTTCATGGCCTCCCTACCTCAGCAGTAAGGAAGGACTGAAGGCAGTCTATGCTCAAGATACAGCAGAGAGAAGTGGTGTGCTGCTCACAGAAGGAAGTTTGAAGCATCAAGGAAGGAAGGGATAACAAAGCAATAGGGGTCCCAGGATTTCCACGTGCTACAGCTTCCTCTAAGGGAGAGATCTCAGTTGCATAGCAGACCAGTCCCACCACTCCAGACCTGAGTATCTCAGAATCTTGTCCAAAAGCCAAAATAGCATCACAGACTTTGGTGATACTGTGAAACTCTGGAATCAGTGCCATGAATGTTTTAAATGGTGCATCCCAACTGTCTGCAGTCAGGGAGAAGAGCTAAGGCATGAGTTTAGACCACTTCTGTTGATGCATGGTTCCATCTCCCATCCTTCTTCTGGTGTAGGTCTTAACACTCGTGCTGAGAAAAGCTGTCCTCTCACTGCTGCTCTCCTGCGCCATGATTGGAAGGATGGATAACTTTCTTACTCCTCTTTGCTCTGACTCCACCACTGAATGGTCCTCCAGTGTCTACACATCAAGGGAAGATGTAGCAGGTGGGGGAGGGCTGCCTGCCATAGAGAGGTCTCTCTGGGAAGGTCTTACTTTTGTTCCTGGTTTGGAAACACGCTGAAAAAGCATGAAAAAGCCAAAGTTTCTCTCCTAGGTCATTGAAAGATAAGGAGAGAGGATAGAGCTATGCCCTCTCATTTCCGTCTGCAAAGGAAATATCTCTCTTCACAAGCATAAATGGATAGAGACATAATAGTCTACATAAAATTAAAGCCTTGGAGCTGAGAGAAAGTCTGAAGCATTGTATGCTTAGTACATTGTTTTAATGAAGGAGGCTTGTTTCTTTTTAGGTCAGTGCATCTTGTACTCTATGCCACACCTAAACCAAATGGTTTCACAGTGATCAAAGAAAACATTTTGATTGTTCTGTACATATGGCTCTGCTGATGTCTGCATATACAAGCTTCAGATTTATTGCCTACAGCATGGGAAGCAAATGTGTCTGTGTAAGGGTTGAGAACACAGCAGGACTCCTGTCTTTGGGTGCATATCACTGCCACAGAGTGATCTGGGGAAAGTGACCAGACCTCCACCTCCATTAGAGACCCAGTCCTTGGGCTGCCTGGGAGCTGCGATGTGCCTGGAGCAAGGTTCCCACCACAGGGATAGGATCTGGGCCATATTCTGTGCCATGGTACACACCCAGAACTCAGAACTCAGATCGTACCTAGTCAGTGCCTTTAAAGGAAGTATCCCCTATAAGATCCTGAATCACTTGTGTCTTGACTAAATGTAGAACTAAAATCTTAAGGAGACCATGGTGCCATGCTGCACCGTCTGTGCTTGGGAAACAGCTGAAAACACAAGAACTTATGGTTTGCTGCAGCCACATACAAAAGGACTCACAGAAAATGTGAAGGAAAGGATTAAGTAGGGATATGGTGAGGAAAAATTAGAACACTTCAATCATGAGAAATTTCCCTTAGAAACCTTTCTGCTCTAACTTTATGTACATAGGTAGATGGTTAAATAATTAAATACTTTTTCTTTCTTCCTGAAAGTTGTGCTTGACAGCTCTGAGGGCTGGGGACTGGTTTTGAAACTGATACCAACGTGTGCATCTATCTTATTGTTTTTTCTATTTTCTTTGTTTTTAATGTCTCTGTCACCTTCAAACATAGACCCTTGAGGCAGATCAAGTTTTTCATTTTCTATTTTGGCATTTATATATTATTATTCAGTACTGACACCACAATAGTCTATGAAAGACTTAAATAGACCCCAGGCCCTACTGCACTGAGTTCTATATAAATATATATCTGTATCTCTGCAGCAACAAGAAATACTATTATCTCTGCTTTTCTAAAATCTTTGTAAATGTATGCACACAGGCAACACATATGTAATGACACATGCAAATCTTGACAGTCGTGTAGCTGGTCTAGCACAGACTCAGGGGCCATCTATACGGATGTTTCTAAATTAGAGCAATGGCATACAACCCAGAATGTGAACAATAAAATATATATAGTCATAATTCAAGTTAATACATATCCACATTCTTAATTCTTCCTCCCCTTCCCCACATAACCTGTGGATACTCACACAGGCCAGAGGATAGATGTGGATGTGCCACAAGCGTTTATCAACATTCATTATCTTGTCCTGCCAATGCACTGCTGAACTACCTTATATACTCTAGAAGACAGTGTTGCGCTCCCTCTCCAGCCATCTTGTCTCCTAGACTATATTATCTGCTCATATCAAAATAAATATATGATCTTCTCCCTGCACACGCCTCTTTCCTTCCCCTGTCATGAAAATCATGAATCCCAGGACTAAGAGAAGATCTTAGAAAAAACCATATAGCTTGCAAGGACTACAGCTAAATGACCTATTCTACACCAATGCCTGCATGGAGCTGGCACTATCCAGACAGCACCAGCATGCTCTCTTTTGGGATCCCATACTGGCAGGCACAGGGTTGCCATCATCCTCATGTCTTTTGGTATCCGGACTTTTCCATGAATAAATCGTAGAGCGCTGTTAAGTTTACAATAGACATGGACATGGTAGAGGTGTACAAAGCCATTCATGAGACCATACACAAAGCCATGTTAACCACCCAGTAGGATTGTGTAGACCTCTCTCCAGCACAGATCCCCCTCAAAATAAACTAGAGCTGTTGGGTGGGTCATTGTCTTCCAATCATGCTCCCCATGAACCTTTCATTTCTCCATTCCCTCTCACATTTTCTTTTTGTCATGTTAATAACCATGTTTCTTAGAGCTAGCTTAATGAGAGAACTGATTTTCAGCCCCCAGGATTGCTCTCGTTCTTGGTCTTACTCTTACCATGTGAACTAACTGCATTTTATTCGTCAGTGTAGACATAACATAATGAAGAAATGTTTGAGAGCTGATTGAGCACAAACGTATTTTTCCAATGAGTTGATATTTTGGATTTTTATTCCTTCTCATTGGCTTTTTCTATTACTTTATTTCTTGAGGTGAAAAACATCTTGTAGAAATGTTGACACCCTGAGCCTTTTAAAGGAAGTCTAAATTTATGTTCTGATATGGTTCACTACCAGAGGGGGTGAACAATTTTCCCCACCTAACACATGCTGAACCGTCAGCCATATGGTACAAAGTTGTGCCGGTCCAGTAAGAAGTTGTCCATGCAATTCAAAAATCCTTAGTGCATCTGGCAATGCTGGGAGTTAACATCGGAGAGACTGGGGGCTTTGAGGCATGAAAATTAAAATATCTTCTTAGCCCTAAGTAAGTTAGGTAAGTAAGTAGAAGAAAATTATATTGCTGAAGAAAAAAATCTGTCTTGAGTTTTGATTGATCTCCATTATTTCACATATACTTGAGGAAAGAATACCTTGATTAGTCAGAATTGTTTTGCAAATTTCATTTGTCTTAAGCACTGCACTGAATTCCTTTAAATAAATCATACGTACTCAGAACGAATGTTTCTTTTGGTACCTTTAAGACTACTTTTGTAGACTATTCTTATAAGTGTTGTTACTTCTATATTTTTTGAATTAGAATCATCCTGAAACTGAATCTAAGAGATGGGATGCAGCTAAAAAAAATTATATAAAAACTTGAATGTTTGTAAAAGAGATAGATGGGGCATATTATTTATCCACTTCAGCAGAACTTTCATATCAGCTCCAACATAACTTATTGGAAATGGTAAGGTTGCCTCAGTCCAGTTTAAATAGAAGTTTCTGTTAATTTCCACCCTGACTCAGCCTTGAATGCACAGAATAATTTTGGACTTACAGATCATTCTCCTATGAATTAAATCAGCGTCTTGTCTTTCTTTCCAACTCTGTCTGCTTCATCTTCTGATATATATGTAATCTATATATATATTTATATGTGTGACTGGAGTAACAAAAGGATTTCACCTTGAGTTAATTTCAAAAATGCTTAGCATTTTCTTGCTTTAGTCTTACGTGCTGCATATACTGATGAGGACTCTGATATTTATATGTAATCCATTTTGTTATGATATCAAATAGAACCCAGGACAATCTGATATCTCTCCAGGGGTCAGGATAAACTTCATTAACTCCCTACCACTTATTTCTTCTCTAATCCTTTTTTAAATTGTTTTTTTATTATTTTATTTTATTTTATTTTATTTTTCAGGAGAAAAAATGATGGAAACAGGTTCTCTGACTTCTGTAAATCCATGAAAGCCAAGTAAGCTATTCTGTTTCTTGACCTTCATGAAAGGTTCATATTTGTACACTAATCCTATTTGCAGGATGTTTTTACCATGCATTTCCTTAACAATAATGTAAATAATTTAAATCTCAATTTAAGATTAACTTCATCATAAATTATCGTATGAAGTTTGGAAAGAAACACATCAATTTATAAAAGTAATGGAAGTTATATTTTCAGTAATACTGATGAGAATGTGTATTCTTATACTTGGGAATAATCAAAACTCAGTTATTAAGACTTAGTCTGCATTAATTAATGCATCTCGGCTGGAAGCATGATGCAGGGGCTGCCAGAGTGCAGTGAGAGTACAGGAGACAGGGAGGGAAAGCAGGAGGCCACTTAGTTCCTAACCATTTCCTTTCTCTCTTCTGTCATCTCTGTACAAATAAACACCATATTGCTCAAAAAATAATCACTTGGAAGAGGAAAGAAAGAGATGAGAAGAGAAAGAAAAATAGGAACCATGGGTGATCACTGACCAGTTACAGTACTGCCCACTGTTGTAAATATGGTGTAGAGAGAGTGAAGGTCCTGATGGGTCATACATTCTGTTCCACAAAAGTCTTCCAGCTGGAGGAGGGAGAAACTTTTAGAGATTGTGCTAGTTCAGGTTTGAGGTATTTAATTTTATTCCACTCCTCTGCAAATGGATTAAAGCTAGTACTTTCAGTTGCTATACCACTGCATATTATTCACACTCATATATCAGGTAGTTCAACTGAATAAGTTCTGTTGATTCAGCAGAGCACAAAAAGAATATGTGCTGTAGTCCAATGAAACTACATCTAACTTAACCGAATGGGCAAAAAGTAGAAGGAAATATAGAGTATGGTGCTCAGGCAAAGCCTTCAGTGTGATGGCTAGCAAAAACTGAACAGAGGAATAAAAGGAGAAGCAGGAGTGAGTTGAAAGGAAGAAAGAAGAGCAGAGGAGCAAAGGAAGCAGTGTATGTTGAGAAGAAATTGAAGGTAGGAAATAGTAAACATAGGAAGAAGAATTTCTGTCTGCCAAATGTAATGTTTTTGCTCAGTAATCTCAGAAGGAAAAATGAATGCATTTTGTTTCCATGACACAGAAGATTCAAACATGAATATTTTCTGTCTGTAATCCTCCCTTACTATTAAGAATCTTCCTGCTCTTAACATGTTAAAGACACATCTTATTTTCTGCAATGTTGTTACTTCACTTTACTCTTCTTACAGTACTCTTGTGTGGTTATATCTTGTGGCATCCAATTATTTTAGTATTTCTCCTGATACCTTTATGGAAGCCATTCTCCTGATTTCTAAGCCTTCCACAGCTTCCTCAACTATCTTTCCCTTCACTGCAGTTTACTACGTTAGTAACTGTTTTGCATTTGCTGGTGAGTGCAGCAGAGCTGAATCCATATAGAATTTTAATAAACATCTCAGTTGTTTCTTCTAATTGTCATTACATGAAAGCCCTCTGTATGATAGATGTACGTATATTTACAAATGCAGACGTAAATTTATACTACTGTTGGGTCAGTATATGGAACTCAGTAGGTTTCTTCCCTGTTGAGGCTTAAATGACAGGAGAAAATTTATTCTTTACCAGAATCTCCTCTGAATAACACTCTAAAATGTTTGCACAGTCTCTAGATCCTTTCTAAACCATCTTTTGATTTATAATTTCAAATAGAATTTAGTAATGAAAGACAAGGATATATGCCTCTGCACTAACAGACCCCAGCGAAAAGCTCTGCCTTTTATAATGTTGGGTTTCTTGTCTCAGCCTTCGTCTATCTCTAGTGTTTTATTCCCTTTTAAGCTGGTGGTCAGCATGGAGAAGATTGAGATTCACTACTACTTTTTAAGGAAGAAGGATACAACAGGAAACAAGTTTATTTGTTAGTTGGCAGCTGAGAGCTGAATACAATCTCAATTTCTAAGATATTTCTAAAATAGAATTTATTTAGCAGTTTCGTTTCTGGTGAAGTCTTTATACTTTCTTTAACTGAGTAGTGATGCAATGTTTTTGGATGATTGAAAATTATGATTTCAAAGTTAAAAAAAAAAGCATAGTAACAAAAACAAAACCAAAGAAATTAATATTGCCCTGTTATGTGCTTTCTTTATCTAGTTTAACAGATTTATAGTAGATTATTTAGTCTAAGCACACTCTGTAAAGTAAAAATTGACTCCAGCCATCATATTAAATGTGCCCTATCACATTCCAATAACTGATTTTGAGGTGAAAAATTTCCATGAGTATTCTGATATTAAAAAAATATTTTTATTCTCTGAAAAGTTTGAAAGCTTTTTTTAAAAGTTATTAAGTAGTGGAAAAATGAGACCTCTTTTCTTATATTTTACATTCCAAAGAAGAAAAAACTCCCTCGGTGTCGTTATGAAGACTTTCTGAGTACTTAAGCCAGTGTATCTTCCTTTCCACGACTGAAGAGGTACAGGGAGATTATTTTGAGATTGAAGAAAAAAATAAGTGACACAACAAATTCTAACCTCTGAAAAGAATATTTATTTTTCACTGAAAAATCTAAATTAAAAAAACCTGAAATCCTTCTCTGACAGTGCTCCCACAAAATAATTATGTTCCTAATAGCAGAAACGTCAGTGCCAAATTACCCTTTATTTGTAAGAGATCTTCAATGTTTTTTAATTTTTAATATTTTATTCCACATTATATCTCCTCTCCCTAACACATGAAAACAATGCTACAGAATAAAACTTCAGAGCTAGGATAAGTAAAATGCTGAAAATTGATACTCTCATCAGCTACTGGTCAGCCTCAGACCTCAGCTGAGCATACATACAATACCTTTGAATATCTTTAACATGACTGTTGGACAGCAAAATCTGCTGATGTCCTTTATCTTGTCATTCTGATTTAGAAATTGTCCTGTATCAAAAAAGCGGCATATGGACGCAGTAAAATCCACAGTTATAATCTCTCTTTTTCTCTAAAAAAGTCAAGTAGACTAAACATATCATTCGAAGCCTTATTTCTTGCTTGCTGAATGAATGGATGAAAGGTAGATAATATTAGTTACTATGGTCAGAAGAGCCCTTCTTCATTCACTACTTTTGTTTGGAAAACCAGGTGACCACTCTCCTTAGCGTCATGAGGAATATGTGATAAAGCATTTGCATGAAAGGAATCAGATTCCCATGTTATAGATGAAAAAAACGATAAGCGAGCGGTAAGCTGTAGGCTGCAGCAAATTCCTTTTTCAGTTTTATTTATTTTAATTTTGCACCAAAAAGATTATCTGAAGTCATATTTATTTAATGTTTTAATCTTTCAGTATATGATGTAGTTAAAATCAGCTAAGGACGTTACTATTTTTCAAAATATCCTTGCTCCAGGGGATTGAAGGTATCCTAAGCTTTCCTCTGCTATCCTAAGCTTTCTACAATCAGTTATTTTTTCACTCACTTACATTTCTGGCACAACAAAAAAATGAGCAATCTTCCCGGAAGTTTAATATGTTGTTCATGGTACTACTAAGATTTGTAAAATTAATCCATGTTTGTGAAAAATTCTTTTATTTGTAATTTCTACTTTTCATGGTGTTGCTGCAACAAGACCACTGTTGTTTTGTTGTTGTTGTTGCTTTGCTTTGTTTTGTGTTGTGTTGTTGTGTTTTGTATGAAAACAAGATTAGTATTTTTTTTATTTTTTTTGTGTAAACTCAAAATGAGGAAAAACAGCTATTACCAGAATTGAATTTTATAAAAATAATAGGTTTCCAGTATGAAAAGGCAAAAATACTAACCAATAAAGACATTCAGGAAACTTCCAGTCCTTTTCATACCAAGCGTAAACTGATCAGCTCTATCAGCTGTGCTTTTATTGTTGAGGATGGACTAATTAGCAGTTTCCTGAGAATTTTAGCTTCCTCTGAAATATTGGTCATTAAGCGTCATTGGAGATAGTAAACTGGCTTAGATGCCCATTGCCTTGCTCCACTGGGGAAACTCAGAGTTTTCTTGTGCTTTGGTCAGTTCACATTGTTCAAGGTTAATTGGCTATTCTGCCACACAGAGCTATTTTTAAGCTTGCTATTTCACTGGATTCTACACAGGTTTCAGATTTTCACTTTTAAGCATCAGTGAAAGAGAAAAAAATGCTGCTGCTTTATTTATTTATTTATTTATTTCAGACTCTGTTTTAACTACTGAATGCAGTAGAATCCCAATTATTTCCCTTCCCACCCAGAGAGATGCTCCTTTTCTCGTAAGTCATTATGTCTTCAGTCAGCTCATTTCTAAAATCTCCCAGTTAGACAAATACATTTGATATCGCTGAAGAGGTCAGGTGGAAGTACTATACTGTGGCTGTTTAACCATAACAGAGAGCTGTTCACGTAGGTTAGTTTGAGACACATAGGTGAACGCAGAGGAGTAAGTTTTGACTATGTGACAGTTTCGTCCAGCTGGAATTTCTACCCATATCTATCCATAACGTCTACAAAGCACAGCAATCCTTGAAGCAAAATCCTTAACAAGTTTTTTTTACTTTACAAGCATATCCCTGTGGGCTGCTTTTCCCAAGGACTTTCTGTGACATGAAAGGCAGTTCAGTCTCATCGTTTTCATCTCAGTCGCCCTCTGTCTCTTCTACTTTTATAAGAGGAAGCAAAAAAGGACATTTTTCTTGCCTGAACTTGTTCTGATTAACTGAAAGAGCACTTAGTAACTTCTGTCTAGAAAGCAGCAGGCCTACTATTTATTTGTGCCAATGGAACAGGATCTCATATTTCAAAGTGAGACAGAGCTTGCTTTTTCTCACATAGAAAGACATACTGGATGACCTGCTGGCTGTGAGGAGGTCTCTTCTCATTTTCACATAGTATGCAACACTCTCTGCACTTATTACACGCATGTAAATTCAAAATGGGAGGTCTTCATAAATAATCAGGATGTGTTTGATAGAGAAAAAATAAAATCAAACAAGAACTTTTGTCTTGTTTTATTTATCCAGTGTTCAGTAAACATACTCCCCAGACTCTTAGTTTATGAATGAGAGAATAAGAAAACATCTTCATCAGAAATCAGTATAATTTTTACTACGTCATCTAACTAAGAAATAAATCATGTTCAGTGATGGTAGCATTCTCCACTGGAGAAGTTAATGCAGGGAGGACTCTCTCCATTGGCAATGACTTTACAAAAAGCAACACACATTATTAACCTTGAACACATTTCTAAGGGACATAATCATCTGTCCTTCCCAATGGAATACCATTTAGGAGTAACAAAACTAAATAAAATACAGATTTCCCTTTTGGTGCCATTCTTTAGTACTTAAGAATGCAAAAAACAGATTTCTCTTGCTATCAACTCCTATCAATAAAATTTGGACTGGTGGGTTGTTGTAAGGTTTATCTCTGCTCAGTGGACCAGGAATACATCACTTATTTATGGATGTATTTATACCTAAATCTACCATTCCTGGGATGTGAAAACAAATAGAGAAGTAATTATACATATTCTATTAAGCTCTTCTTTCAAAGCGTATCCCCTATATTTTATACAGTAGATGTTTTGGGAAGCTTGTGATTTTACTGTAATCAAAGTTCTGAAGATGGCACCTACAGAAGTCTGGGGAGGCCTAAACATTGAAGTCTCTTTCTGGTTAGAAGTGCTCAGGCAGGAAACTGTCAAACAGAAATAAAATCTAGGTGCTCAGAACTGGAAATACTGAATAATCTGCCTAAAATCAATGATTTTGAGAGGATGTTAAGATTTGAACGTTGCTTCCTAAAAGGGAACTCAGCAAGGAAGGTCACTAACCAATCTCAAAACTAAATCAAACAGTATAATAAGGACAGTCAATGATGGACAGTGAAAGAAAATAAGGATAAATATTTATTTACCCACTTTCTTTTTTTTTTAAATACCATAATTTGTAGGAAGTTTATTAGAGGATGCTCTGAAAGAAAAAGTTGTTTGAACCTTGGTAGTGACATTGACATGAGGAGACTTGCAGCCTATTCACTGAGGGTAGAAGCATTGCCCATCTGGGTGACTCAGTTATAAGGAATTAAATCATCAGAAATGAAGATTAGGTTAAATCTTTTTAATATAAAAGTAGAGTATGAGAAGAGAGAACATATTTTTAATTTTACTTGAGGAATGTGATCTCTCTCTGCATAAAAATTGTATTTTTTGCTTTTCAGAGGGCAAAATCTCTAAGAATAATGACTTTCTAGAGAAGACTAGGGATATATTATGCTTCTATTTGTACCAGGACAGAAAAAAGGCAGGATTTTGTTTACTCTTCTAAGCATTATGAACTACAGCAGCAAAGGTTGCATTATTAATACAATTTCTCTCAGTTCAATACCAGTTATGAGACTGATAATAATTTATGTGATACAGTAATTCCTGTAGAGCAACGTCTGATCTTCAACTTACAGTTTATGAAAAATCCTCACACTTATAGACTAGGAAAGAATAAAATTAAGACTATAATTAAAAATGTGTAAAGGTTGTGTAATGTTAAGAAGATCATTTGCTGGGTATATTTCTCTCTGTCTAGTGCATTGCTCTTCAACTTCTTCACCCTGCTTTTCCTCAGGAAAAGTGTATTAATCTCTTACAATCAAACAACTTGTGTTTGAAGAGTAATGAAATGTTTGTCAGCCATTTTACAAAGGGCCTAATCAATATTTATTCGAGTCACAGTTAATATTCTGTAAACACATGCTTTTCTGAACCCGACTAGATTTTCTTCATACCAAAACAATTTTTTAACCTGCTAGTTTTTGCTGGCTAATTATGAAAGAAATAAATCAGAGTATGTATATGAACTACTGTTACAGGTAAAATGAAACTTGACTATAGCTAGGAGGAAACAGGAAGAACAGAGAATACTTTCTGCAATAATTAACAAACTAAATGAAAATCTGACTTTCTAGAGTCAAAAACTAACCAACCTATGAAATAAAGAAACAAACAAAAAATCCACCAAAACATCCACCACCGACAACAAAAACAACCCACAAATCAAAATCAACACCTTCAATGAAAACATCCATGAAGCTCAATATTTGAATGTCAGAAAGAACAGAAAGTTTACATTAAAAAAACAGCAAGAACTCGTGGCACCTTTGATAGCAGAATGTTTTTGTTTATATTTCACTGAGCTGAGAGAATGAAATTCTATTCATAAAGGAGTTTACAGAACAAATTTGAGCCCCATCACTAATATTAAATTAATCACAAAACGAAATTATTTAGCCACAAAGCAGTTTTGTCTTGGGTGAGGTAGATTCTGATTCTGATCTCATTTACAATGGTATTAGACCAGTGTAATCTGATTTCATTGAAGCTTATGCTGTATAAAAGAGAAGAGACCCTGGCTCATATTTTCTGCATGGTCACAAACTGTACACAAGTAAAGAAAGAAGAATTTCTACTCTGGGAAGAAATCCATGCAAATATGTTTAGATTGTGCAAGATCAGGTTGGATGGGGTCCTGGGTAACCTGAACTAGTACCTAATCTGGAGGTTGGTGGCCCTGCCTGTGGCAGGGGGGTTGGAACCTGATGATCCTTGGGGTCCATTCCAATCTGGGCCATTCTATGACTCTATGATTCTATATAAATATATATTTAGAAGATCAGTTCAAATGAGAAAAGTCGCTAGATTTCCAGTGCAAATGAATCAGTCAGGTGATTTGGTTTGAAAAATGAAAGGAAAAAATTGTCTAGAGAACTTCTGAAAGAGAAACATCTTAACTAGATAATGTTACTGTGGGGTGTCAGAATTTGTTCTGTCCAATATTACTGGTTTGTTTATCAGCAAGATAAAGTATGTTGGAAGAGGAAATCCTATTGTAGAGTAACAGAGTATCCCAGCAAACTCCATTGTAGAGTAATTTATAAGTGGAACTACTCTCAATATACAAGTGATATCAATTATCAGTCGTTCTTTGTCTTGTGATAAACAGTTTGAATGATATATATATATATACTTTTTTTAATTTTTTACGATATTTTTGAGTGTCTTGAGCTCTCTGAGGAGGGACTGCATACACCTGAGGTAGGAACAACTAACTCTAGGTATAACTACACCACAACTGAGGGCTGAAGGACTATTTGCGTGTAACAGCTGACCTCATAAATGAGATCTTAGGGACCTGACAGAAGGTCAATCGCTGAATCATTTTGCCTCCTATCTACTTCCATTTTTCATTACCTCATCATAAATTCATAATGCTTTTAATCCTCCAGTCCTCATTGCTGCAGTATTGTGGAGGAGGAAAACAATGTCCCTTCAAGAACCAAAGCAGATACCAGTTTTAAAACTTAAGATCTCAAAGAGACACTTCATGGTATAGCACTCTCAAGCACAGGCAGACTGAAGAGCTGAATTAAGGTTTTTGGTCTCTCTGAGGTGACCAAGCTCATGGCCTGCATGTACAATAGACTGTCAAGGGAGAATAAGCCTCTGTTAGTATGAAGCTGTCAGCTGTTATGTCCACAGATATGGTTTTAACAAGAACAGGTATGGAGACAGTTGCCCTTGGTAGAAAATCTCCTTAGAAAAATTTTCCCTTTATTTTCCCTTAAGATGTCACTCTCCACCAAAGGCCTGAGAGATTTCTTAAGTACTCTCCCTTAAGAAATTTTTAAGAACTTTTTGTATCACAGAGAGACAGCTGACACACTGTCTTCATGGACATGTAAGACAGTAAGTCCTGGTAATTTTTGTGAGCCAAGTCTAACACCTGCACTTCACATCGATGGAAGGAAGCTCTGACTTTGAAGTCACTGGATCTTGCATCAGGTGTAATTCATTCTGAGGAAGAAGAGAGCGAGTTGCTGCAGAGGTGACAGTACTGAGGAAAAAACAGCAAGAATATCTGAAAATTGGGAAATCTGCTCTTTAAGCCATTTCGCAGAAAACCTCTGGCCAGGTAATCTGTCTGGGATTGTCAGCCTCACATTATTTGCATAAAAGTGAAATCAATGGTTGTACTGGCTTTGTTAAATAGCTCCTCTAGACATGTTCTAGATTTTTTGTTTCCTCTGTACTTTCTAATCAGATAATACGTAAAGTAATTCAGAAGAAATCTCCATTGTTGCTCTAACAAAAAATCTCACAGCTAGAAGAATATGGATAACTGCCGGGTCCATTGCAGAGAAGACCATAAGTTGGAGGGTCCTACAAAAATATCTGAAAAAGTGCAACCTTGTCCTGCTTTTACTTTACTCTTTGCATAGTCTTTCATAACAATTAGATTTCCTCTTGGGTGCTTGTCTGCTAGTTACATCCTTCTACGCATACCATTGCATGATGTAACAGAAGGATCAGAGGTACCTCTGTACCTAGCATACATTCATACTGTGTTCAGTGGGATTTGGCTTGAATATTATTTAAAAAAAAAAAAAAAAAGAACTTTGAACAAGAACTGCCAAATGAGCATGTAGCCTGGGAATGCCTCCTAGCAAATAACTAACTCCCCTCTAGTTCTCTGTATCACCTGAGCTCCACAGATCAATTCAGCTACTTCAGGTGCCTCAGAGGAGAAAGTGCTCTCAGATTGCCAAAGAGCTCTTTTCAATATCTCCTCTTGACTGCATAAGGAAATTTTGTTCTTCCCTTCTTTCTTGCCCATACACACACACACTCATAAATCTGGAGTGCCTGGCTGTTATGGTGCCTGCGTCCAGGCACCTTACTCACCACTGTGTTTCTCCCGAGGAGGCAGCCTCAAACTCTCTTCTGGCTTTGACCTGCAATCTCCCATGATCAGCTTCAACTCCATAGCAGGGAGCAGGAAGATAAAACAACCAATATCTCCAAAGTGATCAGACTGCACTGATAAGGGGTATACAACATGTTGAGTTGATTCATAGTCTGAGTGCACTTCTGATGAAGAAGTGTGAAAAAGGGCAACTACTGTTGTCTCTTACATGTAAGTTATTCTGTGGCCACTAGTCCTGCACCTGTCTAAATGGCAAATATTTCCTGAATAGTCAATCACATAACAGATTTAATGTTAGACACTGATAGAAAGGGTGGATTTTGATGTAAGATTTTTTCCTTTTAAATTAGAACTAATCTAGGCTTGGAAACACTGCTTGTTCAATGAAAATATCTTTATGTAACTCAGATCAACAATGTGCATAGTAGAAGAGAGTTTCCCTTTCTGCTAAGGAATCAGAAATCAAAAAATCACAGAGATGAGTTCTGATGAGAAGCAAAAGGAATATTCAGCTTAAACCTTGTCACTTTTTCTGATATAGCACTTTCAGACTCTGCTAATGGATTTACTGCTGTGGTTTGACAGCATACCAAGATTTTCATTAATTTCACTTAAAAATAATGTAGCATTATTGTTGGGGTTTTATGTGTATTCATAATCATTTTCTTATATCATTTGCACTTCTAAAGAAGAAGATGGAATATATAAGAACTCTAAGAATACTAGGGAAGAAATAACAGAGTATTACTTTAAAATACAGTAACATTTTTAAAATAGTATTTTTAATAAAGCAGAACAGCTTATACAGTGAAACACTACACCAAATGAATAGGGTAACAAAATGTAAGTTTTCCAGAAATGGAAAAACAAAATAAAATATGAAGAGGAAAATAACTTCCAAGAGCTATTCAGCTAGAGGAATAACCTACAAACTCATAATGTAGAAAGAGACCTGAGAGATATCAGATAGCAAATTGTACCCTATACTATAGAGTGCTATGCCTACAAAATAGCACTGGTTTGTGTATTTGTGCTTTGCAAATGCAGAGATGAGTGGCCAAAGAACAGAGAAGTAGCCCTTATCTGTTGACATTCTGGCATGTGGAGACCTGTCCCTGTTTCTTGGTGATATGTTCCCAGAAAAGTGGTGATGAATGGGAAAGAGCGAGTTCAGGAAAAGAATGTGAAAATATTAAATCAATTAACCTATCATAAAAGATTAAAGAAACAGAGAGAAAATAATTTGGCAATGAGATGCCTTGAGAGCAGATGGTGGGCATAAAAAATGGTGGCCCACAAATATTTGCTGGTAAAATTGATGGGCAAATACTCTCACTATGCTGTAGAAATATTTCTCGGAAAGGGTAAACAACTCCATGGAGTGACAATTATTTCAATTTATAAAGCTACATTTGCCTTAGATATATCATAAGGTAAATATTCTTGGAGTGTAAACATTCCATAGAAAAATATTATTCTGTGTTCTGCATTGAACGGTAGCTAGGAGCAAATGAATGAAATTGAAAACAATTATTTGTCAGGTACAATTGCAGTGTGACATTGCAGAAGTCTCATTAAAGCCCCCGACATGTTACAGGAAATTTCCTACACGGTCTAATCAAGGATATGTAGGCCAACCTGAATTCTGTTTTGATAGAAAACCTGATCAACAATCTCAGCAAAACATGCAGAAATGAAATCACACTGGTTATGCACCAAACCTTCACTTTTCTGCAAGAAAATTGAGGGCTGGAAAAACAATGACAATAATTTCATTTTTGAGATCCTGACTTTTCTCTGAAACATTATCCCCCATCCTATAACTGAAATAACTCTAATATTGCCTCTTGCCAGTGCATTTTTATTCCATCTTGTTACCCATAAGCACTGTAAATCCTCATCATTAATGTATTAAAACATGCCTTAAAAACATTAAGTCAGGTGAAATGAAATGCTGCCCTTCAGTAGATCACTGAAGAGGACCATTCTTGAAATCAGCAGCCTAAGATCCCTAACAACATGATCAACAACATGTGGATGCTGATGGCTGTGTCCAGGTGGGGATTGAATATCTGCAAGGATGGACACAACCTTCTACGCTTTCTTTAAATGAAGTAAAGCACTACTAAAATCAGCATCAAATACGGAAGTGGATCACTGCACCCAAACCAATAAATCTCATGATTTCACAACTGTGCCTGAAGTAGGCATCAAGGGTACGTAAGTATCCATCTAATCTCAAACAAACAGGTTTCAGAATTAATCCACAAGGTGAGAAACTGACATCTACAATTTAGTAGTCTCATAATCTGACAATCAATTTTCTGGAACACTTGGATCTGATTTTGCAACCGTCCTTCAGCTGTTATTGAGAAAAGTAAGGATCTATGTTGTTGAGATCTGTTTATTTCATATGCGTCTCTTTCAGCGCTGAAGATCCAGCTGAGTACAAAAAATTAATTCAGGAAAGATTGCTCATAGAAAGACATTAGTGAAGAATATGACACCTGGTAATATATTGTTTCTACTGATTTCTTCCAGTTCCTCAGTCCAGCATATGTTCTTGTGTTTTTTTTTTTTTTAAATATACAAGACATTTTACCCTATAAGAGAAGTTTTACTGGCCCCTTTGGAAAGGGAAATATTGTGTAGCTTATAGTACTCAGATACTATCATTTCTCTTCCTTCACTTGATTACAAAGAGGACAAGCAAAGAGGGCAAGTTTGAATATATTCCAAGAAGCTTCTAGCCTAAGCTTTCTTTTGTAGATGTATTACAGGCAAGGAGTTACATGCCGTGTTATCCATGTTTCTTATTTCACTTTCCAGACTTTTTCTCCATTTCCAGCTAGTTCTTCCAGGCACAAAAGTTTCAGATTCTTTTCTGAATTTCTACTGTTTCAGCATCTCTTGAATTCTCAAAAGCATTCATACCTTATTAAATATGCCTGATGTTAATTGGATCCCTAAAAAATGCAGCCCCATTTCTTTCCACTGGCTTGTCACTATTAATGATTGCAGTGCCTTGTTTGAGACCTCCAGTGACTCTTACAGCTTTTTCTGCTGACTCCACAATCTGCTATTCTAAGACTGTTAAGGGGCAGTTTCATAGTTCACCTCCAATGTCTCTGTCAGGCAAATCCAATCAATGACATCACAGGTTGCTTACCTGGTTCCCTCTTACACCCTCTGTTTCATCTTTCAGCCTTCCTGCTTCAGGAGCTCATAATTTTGACTACAATATGCAATGAGAGTTTTCTATTAAAAAACAGTAGCTGCTTGGCTCCACCTTCAGCTTACCAAAAGCAACAGGGAAAGGAAGTCTCCCTAGCAGCATAACATGATCTCTGAAAATTAGGTGGTGAGTGCCTACCGAGACATTTAAAGTGAAGCTCAACGAAGTTTTTGAAGCCGTATTTTAGTGGGAAGCAATCTAGGCCTGGCAAGGTAGAGTGACTTGAGGAGGTATGTAGGTGTTTTCCATCTCTAACATCCACAATTCTATTATACTGTGACTGATCTTCTCTTGCTTTAATATTCTCTCTTGTAAGCTATTCCATACTCATTGCCCTTTTTGTAATACAATTATCTAAGAATCGATGGCCATCTCCTCCATACTAAACACTGAAGTAGGAAAAACTACATTATTTCTGAACCATCTTCAATAATAGATTGTGAAGTCTGGCACCGAACATCTCCAGTCTACACAAGTTCTCCCTCTTATTTCCATTTGCTTCATTTTCAATTAAACCACTAGTGTGTGAACAGGGGTGCCAGAGGATAGGAAAGTAAGAAAAAAGAAGAAAGAGATTAAAAGAGCATGATTGTTTTATGAACCAAGTGAGCGTGGAATTAGAAATCAAATAGCTAAGGCAGGGAAAATAAAATAAGAAAAAGCATTTAAAAAATCATCCTCCTTTAAAACTGCTCACTTAACTATTAATGGTGTGATACAGACCTTTCATTCTGATATCTTTAAATCAAGTCCATGGTATGGAAGTACTAACCAAAACCCATTTAGAATTTGATTGCTACAGACTACAAGAAATTTGCTGGTGTCTCTCCAGTTTTTGCTGGACAGATGTTATACACACATCACAAAACCCACCATCATCATAATTGGTAGCCTTGTTGACAAGCTTCGAAGAGATGCCAAATCATGAACAGCAGAGGAGACTCAGCTGCCCCAAATGAAAATCCTTAATGCATTTTGTCATGTATAATTGTGCTAGAGAGGTGCCAGGGAAGTGCTATCAGTATCAAGTTAAAAGCCAGCAGAATACAAAGGCCTAGAAAAAAAGGGCAGATCAGATGACCTTATAAAATGCTGCACAGGAGGTGGGATGGAGCCAAAAATACAGAGGGATGGAGCAAGAGAAAGAGTACTTTGAAGGAAAATGCTTTACTAGAAATACATCCCTTCTCTCTTTTAGCTTTCTCTACTGATTAAAGATCCCATTGTACTTTTTTGGTGTTTCACAGTATGAAAAACCCACCCATGGAGCGCAATTCAAATAAGTTGGAGTAGGCAAGAGAGGACAAAAGATCAAGACTACAGCCCCAGAACGAGAAAGGAACAAGTTATCCAAACATGAATGATGGCAAAGAACTGTGTTATAGACGTGAGCAAGGATAAGAAATGCTGATTAACATAGTTCTATTGCACACAGCACTAAGATTAAGAGAAGAAAAGGTGGAAGAAATTGAAGATGAAGCAAGAGGGAGGGAAAAAATATAGAACAGTACCATGGAAAGGTGAAGTGACAAAGAAAGAAACACTAATCAAAAGAAATGAAAAAAATTAGATTTAGCAGTTCATTTTTTTTCACACTGTTTCTGTGTACCTTTCCTGTACAGGCTTTGCAAAGGTACTGCTTTCCACTTTACCTACTTTTGTTCTGCTGTTTTTCCTCCAATGTGAACATGCTATTGAAATCCTACTCTTGCTACTTTGCAAGGATTGCACATGTTGTCACCCATGTTGCCTAATTGATAAATGCTCTCAGAACATTAATGGACAAGTAATGTATGTAGGAGAGCCCATTTTGTAGATTAGGATTTTGATGGCCTTTTTGGAAGCAGGAGAAGTTATTTATCTCCACAGTAACATATTGTCACCTGCTGCTGCAGTTTAGAAAATTTCTTTTACCAACAAAGCACTTTTTGTCTCTAAAGTGTTTTGTTTATTTGCTTCTGAGCAGTGTCGGGGTCTTTTTTTGTTATTGTTATTGTTTTTGGGTTTTTTTTTGCAAGATGTGTAGCTTCTTGTTATTTTTTCTTCTGGAAGAGGGGCACACAACTCCATACAAAATATTCATACTTTCCTCTATGAGTTACATTGAATTTCTAGTAGCTTTTATTCTATTCTTTGTAGTGACTTCACAGCTGAAATAAAATTATTTATTTTCACCACAGTGTGACATTCTAGTCTCTACAATCACTTCATGTCTTAAGTTCTCACCAAAAAGAATCCAGAGATCCTTCATTTTGGCCCAAAGGTAAACAAAAGCCTAACTTTGTGATCGTCTGAATCCAGTGCGAATTTCTGATCGGTTCTAAACCAGCCCAGTAGTTTAAGTGCAGTACAAGCCATATGAAAACTTCCTATGTGTTTTATAAACTTAAAATTCTCCAGTAAGTCCAAAAAACCTTCCATGTTTCTTTCTGATGCTGTTCCAATCCCTAGTAAGTGAAGCTGTGGAATTCCCACTATAGAACTGGAGTAAAACTGGTGGAGTTGGAGGCAGTTAACAATTTCTGAAACTGACTGCCTGCCACATATTGTTAGTGTATTACAGAAGTTCTGTTCCTTGTAGACAAGAATATTCTTTGGCATCTCTACATTTTCAGATGGAAGAGTAGGAAATGTGGAGCCAGATACATTTATGAATACCAAGCCAATGTCATTCTGGGATGCAGAACAAAATTTCTGTATTGCATTTTTACCTAAGTTTCAACTGAATAACTTGAAGTTCTATATATTTATACATATATAATGTATATTTTGAACATCACAAAATAGAGAACAGAGCTCTCAAAATAGAAAAAAATATTGAATTTTGTACCTTTTTTAGTGTGAACTGACATGAAAATTAATGCTAAGAATAATGGGTATCAATAAGCTGAGAAGAGTCCAAAGTGTATACTTTTATGACACTGGAAAAAAAGTTATGCGAATATTCATCTTGTTTTCCTGTGGAGACTAAGGCTTATGCAACGATATGGTCAATGCACCAACATACAGTTTTGGATACCACCTCATGTAGCTTTTGGATCATTAGCAAACTGTAACATTTGTTATTGAGGGGTAGGGGCTTCAGGGATCATTAAATGCTTAGGAATATCATGGTACTTATGAGACTGAGCAAAAGAGAGAGAACTGTACATCTCACATAAGGAACAGCTGCAGCAGAAGCTCATGTCTTGATAGAAGTACATCAAAAAAATGAGCAAGGTCCCCTGTATTCGTGTGAGGAATCCTTCATTAGGAGATATCTCCCTGGGAGACATCAAAGTCAGAGAAACACAAGACCTGGCTCCACGAATAGAGTTCCTTTACCCCATGAAAATGACTGCTAAAGGTACAGGCTGGTTTCTGATTGGACTGTGGGGGAAAAGAGGTCTTTCACCTCTGCTGCAGTTTAGATTTCAGTGAAAAGTTTTGATGGCTGTCATTTCAATGTTGCTTGATGCATAGTGGATTAATTAATAAATGAGAGCCATTTGTAAATTTTCTTAAATTTTTTTTTTTTTTTTTAACTGGCACTGGGGAAGAGAAGTGTTTTAAAATGGGTTTATTTTTAGTTTTCAACTTAATATTGCCTATTTGGAAAAATTAGGTGCTTACAGCTAATGACAAAAATAGAATTGCTGGCCTGCTAGCCTTTATTGACATGAAGCCATTTAATTACATGCTGGTTTTCTTAATGGACTGGACAGGAAAGTTGCCTGCCATTAATGTGAAAAGTGTTGTCTTGCCCAATCTAAGATAAGCGCAAAACAGCTTTCAGCAGAGATACATTTAGAGATCCTTTTCTGGGTCAAGAAAAGGGAGAGTGAGACAGAACGTGTTTGTTTTTGGCATAAAAAGGACAAGTTCACATCTGCTCTATGGTAAATTATAGGGAGGAAACCTTCTGGCTGGGGTCTGATTACATATCTGTCTTATTTTCTCAATTATTGCATATAGTTCTTGGCAACTGATAGATCAGTCATTGACTGAGTGAGAGACAGCATGACTGATTTGTGCTTGGGCAATTCTCTATCCCTTATAAACACAGAACACTCTTGGGTCACCCTGAAAGTAATGTCTCCTATTTATTTCCATGGAAACTATAACAGCTACAAAGAGCACAGTAACACTATTTCATAGAGCAAATTCTCAACTACAAAACACTCTTTTTCAACATAGTCATGACCATTAGCTATGCATTTTCAGCAGCAATGAACAACAGCCTGCATGCTGCGCTCATCAAAATCTGCATGGCCATTGAGAACATGGCTTGTCTGTCATCACAGCTGAAACGTGCCACCCGCCACCTCACTGTGCTCACACCCACTGTTTGGTCTCAGTAACCGTTCAGCAAGAGTCGATGAATGTCAATGGGTGCAATTTTTTTCTCATGGAGGAATTCAATTCCACCCCTTTGCTTCAAATGCACTTCATGTCAGACACCATTGTGTCAGGCTGCCCGTCTGCTGCCATCTGTCACATGGCAACAAAATGGAACAGAATATTGGTGGAAAGGTTCAACGTCTACTGCCATACCACCAACATCCACCTCTGATCTCGTGGGCCAACATCATAAAATAGTAGGCATTACTTTTGGAGCAGCCTTTATGTTTTACAGATGGGACAACATCTCTTTTGGGACTTCTGGCTCTTTTGTTTTTTACTCTGGAAAGGATTGGAGGAAGATGCCAATGGTCCTTCTCCAAAATCAACCTTTTTTCTAAAATTCCTCTCATGTGCTGTGTCTGTGTTCAGTGAGCCTCTGCTCTGTTCAGTCTTTATGAACAATGGAAAGGCCTTCACTGTTTCTTTAAAACCACATACAGAAATATCACACATATATCATTCTAAATGCAATTAACCTGTTGTATCGGAAAATTGTCCACATACTAGCTCTGTTATGGAATGGAATGGAATGGAATGGAATGGAATGGAATGGAATGGAATGGAATGGAATGGAATGGAATGGAATGGAATGGAATGGAATAATAGTTCAGTTGGAAGGGACCTTCAAAGTTCATCAAGTCAAACTGCCTGATCACTTCAGGGCTAAACAGAAGTCAAAGCAAATTATTGAAGTATTATGCAAATGCCTCTTGAATGCTAATAGGCATGGGGCATCAACCACCTCTCTAGGAAGCCTCTCTCAGTGTTTGACCACCCACACAGTATATAAATGTTTTCTAATGTCCAGTCTGACTCACCCCTGGCACAGTTTTGTGCTGTTCCCACGTGTCCCATCATCGGCTTCCAGGGAGAAGAGACCAGCACCTCCTTTTGCCTCCCTTCTTCAGGAAGTTGCAGAGAACAATGATGTTGCCTCTCAGCTTACTTTTCTCCAGACTGGACAATCCCAGTGTCCTCAGCCTGTCCTCACAGGACATGTCTCCCAGCTCTCTTACCAGCTTTGTTGCCTTTCTCTGGATGCTTTCAAAGACCTTTTCATCCTTTTTATGTTGTGGACACCAGAACTGTACACAATGTCAAAGGTGAGGCTGCATGAACACCAAATATAGCAGGAGAATCACCTCTTTTGACCAGCTAATTACTTGGTGCTTAATGCACCTCAAATGAAGTTTGCTCTCTAGGTTGCCAGGGCATGCTGCTGGCTTGTGTTGAGCCAGCTGTCACTAGCAGCCCCATGTCCCTTTCTGCAGAGCTGCTCTCCAGCCACTCATTTCCCAGACTGTACCTGTGTCCAGCATCACTCTGTTCCAGGTGCAGAAACTGGCATTTTCCATTGTTGGACTTCATGCCTTTGATGGTTGTCCAATGACTAGTAGCAATGCCTTTCATGTAAATAACCATTCAATTTTGAGAGCAAGACATTATATATTGCTGAATTTATTTGTACTCTGTTACTTTGCTTAGTTTCATCTACTAATAAGGATATCTCAGAACCAGTTTTCTTTTCAGGTCAGACTTATTTCCTGTCACTGAACCTTATGGTACTATTTTCCTAGCCCAAATCTTACTCAGTTCGCAATTATTTTACTGGGGTGGAATAGTAAATCAAACCAAGAAACTGGGAAAAACATAAACTTTTAGCCTGTTTCCTAATTTGCTTCACCATGCAGCCCCCAAACTGGCACAGTTGAGCAATACAAAGGCTAAATAACAGGTGTTATTTAAACTGTCAAAAACAGCTGTTCATACCACTGTGGATGTGAGTTAATTTCACTCTCTTTAGAGTAAAACAAACAAACAGAAATAAAAACAAGCAAACAAAAAACAGCTTGAGCCTCTTGTGGTATGTAATGCTGGGGATAAAGTAATTTATCCTATCTTCTAGTAGCTCACGCAGTGCCTCCTCGTGATCCTGGACAGGGGACATCTCAGCTCTGGACTTTTATTTACCTGTCCACTATAAAGATAATAAATACACATCTCTTTTGGAGATAGTCTCTAGCTACATTCTATAAATCATTTTGAACACAAAAAAGATTTCATAATTGCTAAGTAAATTTTCCCCAATAGTTCCCTGAGCTTGCTTTTTTTTCTCTATTTCTCTTTCTTGCTCTCTTTTCTTTCTTTATTTTTCATAAGAACAAATGAAAACAATCACTTTGAAGTACCCACTCATAAGCACAACTCTGCTCCTCAGTCTAATTGCAAGCAGACTCTGTCTTTCCATAACAATGAATTCACAGTTGTTCATTAGCTTTTCTAAGAAGATGAAATGAATCACCTTGTTAACATTGACATTGCTTTAAATGGTTGATTTTGCAATGTGTTTGTTGAAATTTGCAATATACCTATACAGCAAAGATAATTAAATAATTAAGGAAATATGTAGAAGGCAATGTTAGAGAGGGAAAACTAGTATTTCCTGCATATCTGAGATCTACAGCTTAATTGAAAACTGAGAGATCGTTAAAACAAATAGGACTTTGAGTATGAATATGCTAAATTATCAGCACTCAAGTAAAAGGCATTAACATGCTGAGTTGCAGTAAATCAGTTGTTTTCAGACACAGAAAAGGATTATTTGATTTTTCCTCTGTATGTGAAAAAAAATGTGTGAGAACAAAAATAGGGGAACTACGTTTTCAGCATTTTCATTATGATCAAAAAAGCATCCTTGAAGACGCAGCACTCACCTTGCATTTACATTTTAGATATAAGTGTTCCAGACCTAGGGTTACCTAACAGGAAGGATGTGGTCATTACTTTGTTTTATCAGCATTTTTTTTTCTAGTCTCTGTTTTGCAGGCATTTCAGTATACCGTGGTCTTGCTGAATCCTTCAGTCCATTTCCCTGGCTGAGGCTGGCAGTATACTCTATGGATCTGATGGAGGAATTTTATCAAGGAGCTGGCTCTGAATGCAAATTAGGGATGCTAACTAGGGAAGGATAAGGAGAGAGAAAAAGCTAGTGGAATAGCTGAAAAAGAAATAGAAATGACCTCAGCTCTGATTCGCTTCTTTCTCACCTTATCTTTGCTAAGAGTAACTTTACTAACTTCATTCTCTTTTCTTTCTTTTTCCCCCCAGTCTGCATTCCTGAGAAAGAAGAATCAAGGTCATTGTTTCCAATGTATACCTTAAGACTCAAACTTTTGCCATAGATATGGGATGCTACTTTATTATTTATTTTGGAGGATTATCTCTGATCATTGTAAACTCAAAATGCAGTATAGCTCACTTACGAAAAAGTAAGGTTAGTTTGGGGATTAAGTTTTTGCTATAACAGTCTTAAAGCTCACATATTTGATTCTGTTCTGTTCCGTAGCTCTATCACCCAGACTGATATTTTCACATCAAGCAGGCAAAACTGCCACTCAGATTTAAAATAAAGAAATAAAGATATTTCTCTTTCTGGCTTTATCTCTCTGCAGCTTCCTCTTGGCTTTCAGCCAGTTTTAATCCTATCTATTCCAAGGTCACTAAACCTAAATTCTTAGAAAATTTTCAGAACGCAACCCCAGTCCTCATGGGAAGACTAGGTGTTTTGCCCTTGAAACCAGTGTTGCCTCAATGTCAAGTTGTGTACCCATATCCTGGGGTACTGCTTCCCATTTGGAGACCAGCAAATCCCCCTGGGCTCTCTTATGAAATTTCCTCAGCTGTTCCCAACTTTTCTCTTCTGATGAGACATCCACAACTCACACAGCTGAGCAGTAATTCAGTGGCTTCTCTCCCATGCTGCAATGTCAAATTCCAGATCCAGCTGACTGCTTCCTGATATCCTGAAAAGTGGCTACCCAAAGTCACCAAAACCCTTACCACACCCACCCCCAACACTGAATGTTCTGTCATGCAGTTAGTATCCTGCTGGAAAGGTGGAAAGGTCTTTCTGAGAAAATATACCCTTCCTTGGAACACTGGGATCAAGTACTGCAAGTTTTACCTTTGGGCAGAATCTCTTTGCTTGGTGAATTAAATGACCTTCTCTGTAGTACTGTGACAAAAGTAAAGACACTTGACTTCAGATGTATGTGGACAGGCCATTGTAATCTATAGTGAAAGGAAATAATGATTTTAGAGCTCTCACAATGTGCAGTAAACTGTGACTAGTGGAGATCTTTTAGGAGTGGTCCAAATACGATTTTATGGCAATCCTTTAATACTGGAAGATAATGATAAAAAGGACAGTACTATGAAATGAGAAATATGTTGATTCATTAATCATGCTCTGAAAAGCTGGGATATGAAGAAAAAATAAGAGTTAGATACCAAAGCTTAACTAAGAGTTAAAATAGTCTTATTCATGCATAGAAAACAATAAAAAATGGCATTGCAACGACTTTTAAGAGTGTAAGAGTACTCTCATGCAAAACACAGAAGTGACCATAAAGTTGAAATTCACATTCCAAAAAATAGATGTTTAAGAAAGGGAATGAAGGGGAAGGGAACAGAAGGGAAGAGAAGTGGAAGGGAAAGAAGACTGGAAATCTTTCTCTTATTACCTATGAAAAAACTGCTTGAAAGAATCTCAGCCCCATCAGACTCATATATACACCCCTCTGAAAAGCCACCCATCGCACTCTGAAGATGCTTGTGCTGTTACTACAGTTGCTCCAAAAGTAATAACTCCCATTTATTTCCATGGAAACTACAACAGGTACAAAGAGCACATTAACACTATTTGATAGAGACAATTCTCAGCTACAAAACGCTATTTTTCAACATAGTCATCACCATTAGCTGTGCATTTTCACTAGTGATGAACAAGAGCCTGCATGCTGCGCTCATAGAAATTTGCACCAGAAGAGGTGACCCACTGTTTCACAGCTGCTATGACAGCATTGTTGCTAGGAAAGTGATGTCTATGCACTCCATCTTTCTTCGGCCCAAACAGATGGAAGTCAGAAGGAACCAAGTCCAGAATATTCAATGGGTGTGGTAGGATAGTCCAGTCAAGATTGGCAACATGCTCCACGGCCTTCAAAACAGTATGGGGCCTGGCGTTATAGTGTTGCAAGAGAAAGACTGTCTTCTTCTTTGTCCTGACTCTGGAAGTTCAAGCCTTCAGATTAGTCAGCATCGCCATGTAGCTGTCAGTGTTGATGGTTTGTCTGGGTTCCAGGAAATACAGATGGATCACCCCTTACCTATCCCGAAAGACAGTGCACATCCCTTCAGCAACTGAGGGCTGAGTCTTGAACTTTTTCTTCAATGGAGAATTCACGTCACCTCTCCATGGACTGCCATTTTGACTATGTATAGTGGCAGTGACATCACGTCATGTCACCAACATCCACATCTGAAGTTGTGGAACATAATAAAATGGGAGGCATTACTAAATAATAAAATAAGAGGCATTACTGAATAATAAAATAGGAGACATTACTTTTGGAGAAGCCCTCTTAGATCTATCCTTTAGGATTATCTATTTCTCTTATCTCCTCCTTTATGTCAGAATACAAAAGCCGCTATAGTGTTTGCCATGAGAAAATTCTGGAGAAGAGAAATAGTTTTTATATAAATCTCAGGTAAATTATCATCATTACTGTGCTGGCATTTCCCAGGCTCTTTTGTAATATATGGTTCCAGAGACATCCAAACTAAATGGCCTCTCCGATCTGTTCCTGGCAAAGACTGTTGGAATGAGGCTTTTCTGTTTTAGTGATCTATTGCATTCACAATTTCTGTGTGTTTTTTTGTTTACCAGGGCTCATATGCCGGTGCTCATCTTGAATCTTCAGAAGATGGGATGTTCTAAGGAGCTGTAAACATCAGCCTCTTCCCCTCTGGTCATGCCCCGAAGACCACTGTGCTTTGCTTCCAGCTCAGACCCCAGCCTCACACTCAAGTCCAAACCTTCCATATAAAGTGGGAGCAAGACCATGCTGAAATACAGATTTTAGGCAGCCTTCAGGCATGTCTTAGGGAGAGACTGAAAGAAAGCTTGCATCCATGTTTGTGCTTTCCCTGCATTACACCTACTCACAGTGCAGACAGCTGTTGAAGCACCCAGGCCTCTGGGTCCTTGCATTTACTTAAGTTCCCGTATCTGCCTAACCAGCCAGCCACGCTTGGGAACACCTAGGACTTGTAGGAAGCCTCTGTTTGGGCTCCAACTCTTGATGTCATATGTACTGAGCTTAAATTAGCAGCATGTATGTAGACATCAGTCTGTGAAACATACAGGTCTTTGGCAGCTTTCTGTCCTATCTCCTAGGGTATTGTGTAGATGCAACACAAAGACACTGCCTGATGTGCTTTATCATTTGTAAATTTTCTTCTTCTCTATACGATACTTTTCTCTCAGCCAAAAAATGACAAAATATAGAACCAAAATGACTAAGAAAGCTTTTGAGGCCCTCAAAGGCTTTATCCATTACGTTTCAAACCACAGGTTCCATAATGACACCATCATTTAATTCTCTAGAATTAATCAGCATTGATACTTACAACTTCTGTTACCTCAATCCTTTTC
The DNA here is from genome assembly GCA_013396635.1 of Penelope pileata. NCBI lineage: Eukaryota > Metazoa > Chordata > Aves > Galliformes > Cracidae > Penelope > Penelope pileata. Next base: position 208,577 of record WBMW01001003.1, read on the forward strand.
TCCCTTTTTCAAAACTAATTGCAGTTCCTGTCCCTGCCACCAACATAATATCACGAGCTATTAACTGCAGTCACTAAGAGCAGTTAAGGAGACAACAGTGTTTTGTTCACTTCATCTGCAATCAGTGAATTATGGACTCGGGTGAATTATAACAGTTCGAAGAGATTTATAAAAGTATGGCAAGTGAATTCTCAAAGTATCTGTTGATTTCAATGTAATGGACTCCACTGCTTCACTCCAGGCATACAACTACCCTGCAGACGCTCAGTGCCATGCAACTTTTTATATACTTGCAAATTTTCCATCCTATGCAATAAGATGAGATCAAAGAGGCTCAGTTTTTGTTGTTGTTGTTGATGCACATCTGAGTTTTGATCAAGGGAAGACAACAGTTGGATTTCTTATTTTTAAGTGAACTTAGTGCCAAAGGATAAGTAGTACAAGAGTTTGCTGTGTAAACGGTCATGTTCAGGACAGTCCCCTAGCGGCGACAGTCTCCAGGGTAGTTCTGGTTTGTTGCACTCACATCAGGTTCACTCCAAAGGCATTGCTTGTGACCTCTGCTGCCTTCAGAGAAATAAGCAAAAATGAGGATCAAGGATCTGGCAGTGACTGTCGCTGCAGAAAGAGAGCATTGACAGATTAAATGTTGTTCCTAGACATGTAGAGGAAGTAGGTACCCAGGGTGTCCTTCACCACTGGGGTTATTTCAGTAAGAAGAAAAGCAAATGCACTGATCATATGTCCTTGAAGCTCCATACAGGGCAGAGAGACGGGTTCTGGGAAAAATAGATATTAACAATGAATGATACTGAAAAGATCTCTAGCTCAACTGTTGTATCATCTTTTGGACGACTTAATATGAAATCCAACTCCGGTCATCTGAAAAGCTGTCATTGAATCAAACATCAAATTTTTTAATGGGGTTGTTCTTGTGTCTTATGAGATGCAGAGCAATAACCTACTTTCTGCTCTGATTAAGGGTAGGAAGTGCCTACTTTTCAGTGTTGCATCATTTATCAAATATAATAAAAAAATACTTTAGAAGCTAGAAGTGAAAAATTAAAGAAGTTTTGATGAATAAACTTATCTCCAATTTACTTAGGCTGTGCAAATCCTTTAGATGAGGCATTGAAATGTATTTGAGACACTAAGTTAATTTGGTGAAGTCTAGTAACAACATCAGTTTTTTCTGAACAACCTGATTTTCATGTTACAGATGTGTCAGCATCAGTATGGATGCAGTAATCATTCTGGTATAATTAACTGCCTGGTGAAATGTCTCATTAGTGTGGGGAGTTACTGATGAATAATTTGTCATATTCTAATTATTCCTTTCTCTCCCCCTTCCTTTTAAAAATGCATAATTATAAGCATTTACAAATTAAGTTGTATGGTGTTAAAAACCTATCTTATCATTTAGATTCTTCTAACTTCTGAAGAGAAGTTTGTGTTTAGTTCTGAGAATTAAGGTAGCTAAGTAAAGAGCTGTTCTATAATGTTGCAGCGCAGCACAAGTTATACAAGGGCCTGCAAATGTTCTGGAAAGTTCCCATTTTACTACTCGAACAACAAAAGCACAACCTCTACTGAGTCTAGAGCTTCAAGGACAAGTTAAACTCCTTGCTAACCAACGTAAAGATTGCATGGGAAGTTAGCTCCCTCCTGACAAAGCTCTCCTAACATAAAGAAAAGATATTTTCAAATGATAAAATCTTCAAGTTAGTTTCCTCTATCTAGAGGAAGAAAAAGTCAACATGTTCCTGATACGTAGGAAAAGTTGAGTTTATGTTGCATATAAAATCCATTTGCGTTATAAAGTGACTGGAGTTTATAGAAAAGCTTCAGTTCATCATCAGAGCTGAATCTGAAGACCGAGTGAATGATGCCTTTGTTCTGTGCTGTTTGAGAACACCAGCAAGAGCTCTTTCTTCAATGAACACATGTGCTTTGATAGAACTTAGCTCCAGAGCCAAAATGTAAAGAACTTCACAGCTTGGCATTGCAGTATGTTTATGCAGACAGGGCATCATGTTCACTACTGTTCTGCTCCAGACAGATAGTATTAAGTTGCTTCAAGAAGTCACTTCATTTTCTGTGCCTTTCCTTCCTCCTCTGTTTCGCTCTTATTTAGACTGTGAAATGTCCTAAAGTAGGGACAATGAGCAAATGGACGCTGCTTTGTGATGTTATGTTTTGTTTATTCAAGACCCAGTACAGTGAGGCATTAGTACTCTAATACACAACCTTAAAACAGCTTTATTAAGACAGTGTTATTAACTCATTTTCCGTCTTGCAGGTGTGGTATACACAATGTGAAGTGCTAGATACAAGGAATTTACAATAGCTCTTCAGTAAAATTTGAGCCAGAATAAGAAAATTCAAGCAGTCAAATTAACTGCTTGGTCAAGGCAGAGAGACATGTTAGGTGAGCTGAGTACATGAAAAGCAAACTGACTGTAGTCATTTGACTAAAAACAAAGCAAGCTTTGGTCAGCTCTGCTGATGAAACTGTGAATCTCAGTAACTTGGAGCAAGATTCCCTGAGGATAACTTTTCTTTAGTCCATCTGCCATACAAATGCATTTTTCTCCTTGGAATCACATTACACATGAAATTCAGAATACTTTATTTCTCTGTATTTTCATTTTTAAAATAGGAGAGAAATGGCTAGTCCTTATAGTTCAAAGGAAAACCAATAATCCTTAGATTTATTGTCCAAGGGACAAATAAACCTTCTTTTATTGAAAAAAAATTTTAAAAAATCTGTTTTACGAATCTCTTGCCTTAGGATCAGCGGAGGTAACTTCAGGGTATCCATCAGATCCTTCTCTTTTTTTTATTTTCCCAGATTGTGTCATTCATTTCTGTCACAATTTTCAGTCTTAAAGCTGTTCAGCATAGTTCTATAGTGTAAAATTCTTTTCCCAAAGTATTGCAGGTCCAGTTCTCATTATTATCATTTTTTTTAACAACCCAAAGAGGAAGATAAAGTAAATACTTTATTATTTATTTTTATTTTTTTATTATTTTTATTTTTTAATAATAAATATTTATTATTAATAACATTTATTTATTTCTGAATATCCACTTTGTAGCCTTAAAGAGCACAAAATCCTAAGAAAAATACAAAAATTGCTTTCTGGCTGCTTTTTGTATTAGCCATATTCCTAATTTCTATTCTGGCAGTAACTGAGTTCTGGGGTGATAATAATTCAAATCAAACTTATGAAGCAAAGACAGCGCCTTCTGTGAGCTCTGCCAGTCTCTCAGTTCTTTCCTGTTTTCTGTCATCTTTCTATCTCTTCAGGCATTTCTGTGACTTTCAGCACCTCCCACATTTTCATAGTCAATCTGGAAACGCAGTAAGTGAAAACTCAGTAGAACATAAGAGCAGGTGGTAAAGAGCAGAAAAGGTAAAATCTTCACTCACCTGTTCTTCTGTACATATTTAACCTTTGTGAAGTAATTAAGTATTATGAGGCAAACGCATAGAGTACATGAGGGAAATATCTTCCAGCCAGTATTCATCAAGCATTCCTATACCTGTGCTCTGACATCAGCTCATTATTTTGACTATAAAAATACAATGATGATATTAAAGAAAAGTCATATGAAAGTGAAATGATTTAAAGGAAAGGTAGAACCTGAACTTGAAATGATTCCTTTGTGGTGCATTTTTATTAGAAGGCCTAATATTAATTTTAATGTACAGATATTTCAGTCCTCACAGGTAACAATGCCTATTAAACTCATTAGCAAACTGAAAGTCACACTACTTTTGAAAGAAATACGTTTTAGTGGTGCAGAGCATGGGACCCAGTCCAATAGACCCTCAGATTATGTCAGATTTCCAAATGTAAGGGTATTTGTAAGATCAAGTGGATGATTCTCAGTGATATGACTATAAGTTCAGTTCCCTGCAGTCATCCCTGTTTGCATTCAGAGGGTTGTGGCAGACCATGAACTGACTAAAGGAAGGCAATTGTCTTGTTCTTTAGTACATTCGGGGCTCTTTAGAAAACAAGCACAATCACACTACTAAAAGGAAGGAGCAGGATCTGGGTGGGCTTCGTTAGGAAGCTGAAAGACAGCATTTTAGCGTGAATTCAGTCTCGGTGTTGTTGACTTTAACCCACTGTGTTTCATTTTCCCTTCATAAAATTGGAATAACAGTGCTACCATGATTCATAATGAGTTTTTGAAACTTATTTTGTTTGTGAAGTTTATTGAACTGGAAAATGGACAAAAGAATAAAATGTCATGACAGTAATTCATTATCCTCTCTGCTTGCAAATCCCTCATCAGAACTTTCTGTATTTCAGAAATCACCAATGCTAATGGTTAGAATGGCAAAGAGTATTCCAGTTTTTGTTGTTTGTTCATTTTGTTGCTTTTTGTTTTTCTTTTTTATATTTCTTAGCATTTTAAATGAAGTTCTGTGGAGTTGTGTAACTGAAATAGCCAATATAACAAATCAGCTATTGTTGCAATGACCTTTATCCACATCTCTCTCCTTTTCTATTGTTTATTTTATGGCAAAACACTCTTTCTTCCTGGCAGGGACTATGCCTGCACAGTATCTAATGACACAATAAGTTTATAATGTGAACAATGAGCTTCTTGAAAAGTTTACATTAGAATATTTTTAGTCACTTGAAATACATAAGATTCCCAATCAAGAAAATATCTCCCTTTAAGATAGAATTTAAATTAATGCAGTCCCCAGAAAAGATAAATTTAAATGTGGACCTAAGAATTTTCCGAAAGGAAAGTTTACACGCAGTTTGATCCTTTTGTTTTTCCCTCTCCAACAGGGAAAACATTTGAAGTGTAGGAGTGTGCAGACTTTTTCATACCAGGTACCACCATTAGCAGAGGTGAGTCCATTCCTGGCTGTGGCAGACTCCAGCTGTATTTGGGGCAACATATTACTGTCAAATAGCAACTGTGTCTAGTAGAGGAATTCATATTTAAATGCAAGTTTCTTTTCTTATACGAGTGATAGGAATTGTCTTTTATGGAAGGCAAATAAGATGATCTTTGCATGCTACTTTTGGCTTTAAATAACTCAAGCAATTGATTCTCCTATTCTTCAGGGGTGCTTAGGATGTTACGTTGATACATATATAATAAATTTTTTCCTGAAGTATTTTCAGGACTGGACTATTATGTTTTGTGAATATACTTGAGTGTAACTGCCATCCTGGTTATTCTTACTTCAAGTAGTCTTGTCGTGGTTTGACCCAGCAGATAGCTAAGTTCCACATAGTTATTCACTCACCCTCCCCCCTCCCCAGATGAGATGGGAGAGAGAAGTAGAAAAAAAAATGCAGTAAAACTCGTGGGTTGAGATAAACGCTATTTGCTAGGATAGTAAAGAAAGTAAAGAAAACACCAGTACATATATATATATATATATATACATGAAGAGGATACGCGGAGCAAGGGCTCACAGACAGCAGCGACCCTTCCTCCTGGCTAGCCTCTTCCGTAAAAAGCAACCGGAAGCCCCAAAAAAAAATCACATGATGTTATATGGTATGGAATAGCTCTTTGGTCAATTTGGGTCAGCTGCCCTGGTCCTGTTCCCTCCTAGTTCCCAGCTTTTTATGCCCCCTAACTGTTTCACTGGCAGAAGAATGCGGAACTAAATATGTCCTCAGCTCTGTTCAACGCTGCCAGGATTTTCTTAGTTTTGTTTCTCTTCTGAGGCCAAAATATAGCTTCATACTAGACACTATGAGAAAAGTAACTTCTGTTAGAAACTAAGACAAGTCTGTTTGCTCTGAAAATTCCATGTCCTATGATGAATCATGATGACTTTATTTATAGTTTTAACATGAAAGTAATTCCTCAGGTGATGCGATAACCTTTAATGATATAATAACTGGAAAATAAGCAATTGAAGCTTATAGAAGACTTCGAATTCTACATTATACCTGACAATTTGGTATGTGTCTATATAGATTGTATTTAATTTATTTTTCAATCTCTTTTGTATTTTGATTTGCAGGTTTGAAATTCTTTGTCACTCTTCCACTTAGGAAATCAAGAACATTAAAACGATTAGAGTTTGCTGACAACCTTGGAAGACTTAAAAAAAAAAAAGAATAAAAACCATTTAATTGAGAAATAGTCTTGCTTCTGTAGTTTATGTTACCTGTAGTTCTCTCTCTCTTGGTTGCTGTGGAAACAAATGTCATACCAAAACCACAGGACTGTGTTCCAGGTACAACAGATGCAGCACGTGATCGCTTGAGAAAGGCAATGCTCTAGGAGAGGGATTTGTCTGGCAGAAGACTGAAGTGTCAGCTCTGTAGTTTGGCCCATTTGTGCTCAATGCACTGAAGACTGAGAACAAAGAGGAATTTCAAACATTTTTACGATTTTTTTTCCTGTGAATAGGTACTGTTTAGGGCAGTTTAAAGTGTCCTTCAACTCATCCCTGTCAACTCATGACCCTTGGGCTGATCTGACAAAGAGAGAAGTGTCTCTGGCATTACTTCAGCCCTGTTTCTTGGGAAGATTTATCTGCATAAAAAGGATGATCAGGGAGTTGGTTTTACTAGTTTCATCTTGCTGCTGGAGTGGTTCAGAGTAAACACAAGAACAAGTCATTTGTCTTCCTGAGCTGAAAACCTGTTGTTTGTTTCTGCTGGGTATGGTTCATCTCGTGAGTGTGTGATGTAGCAACTGCTTACCCAAAAAAGTGGGTCAGCAGAAATAATGACAAATTTATCATGTAGCTTTAGGTAGAAAGAAAGGAAAATTTACAGAAAGACAAAATCTTTTTTTTTTTCCTAAACTGAAAATAAATTGTACTAATTTGAAAAATAAATCGAAAACTGAAAATAAAGTGTACTGAATTTTCATTTCAAAATAATGATTCTTTTAAAGGTAAAGTTGATAAAAAAGGGCATTCAACCAGGAAAAAGTATTGCTTGGAGTTGACAGATATCTTAGCGGTTGACTTGAAATAATGTAATTTGATAACTTTGCTTCTGCCAATAGATTGGAAAAAAAAATGCCCATGGCTTTAGCTCTCCTCCTCCTTTCTTGCCTTTGCTAGGTCCCATTGGCAGGGTGATGATTTTAAAGACTTGACTATAACAGATAATTAAATTCTCAAAGGTAGCAAGAAATTTTTGTTGCCTCCATATGTTGCACTGAAACCTCTTCCCTGCCTTTTCTGTCCTTTGCACTGTAACTATTCAACCTGATACATGTACGCAACATATCCTACTCATTGCTGCTTTCAACTTTTTTTTTTGTGATGAGAATTTCCACAACCATGAAACGTACCAGTTGCCATCCACTTGAAAGTTCACCTAAGCAATGTGCAGCATGTTGATTCTCCTTTCTCACAAAGCCTTAGCTATAAAGCTTGATTAATTTTTGAAAGACACTTGAAATTATATGGCTATAAATAGTTATGCAGATTTTTAAACCACAGTATTTTACTTAAAGTTCATTGAAACAAAATCCTTATTTTGCAATGAGTTCTGATACTATGAGTTGTTATTCAGTCATTTAGCCTTCACATTAAAAGCAACATTTGAGGTTATGGTAGCATAGAAGACATATTTTACACAGAACACATGAACAATAATTACAAAGTGTGAACATAGAGCTGTACCTAAACGCAGGCTTTTAAACACAAGAGAGAAAAGAAGACTTTTTACAAGTAGTCAAGAACATTTGCGTTGCCACTGTTGGCTACAAGAAAGAGACCTGCAGACTGCAGGTGGATCTCAGGAGTCACAGTGGACATAATACAAACCTGTTATTCACAAGGAGTTACAGCAGTAGGATTTGGCATAGTACAGGACAGCAACACTTCTTAAGTACAGAAAATAACATTTACAGGAGTTTGATTAGCTTAGTTAAGTGTAATTCATTATTATTAAAGTAATTAGACTCTCAAGTTCTGTCTATAGATGAGAGAAGGAATGAACTATGTCTGCTTATTTACTACACATCAAAAATTCTAAATGTGAACATTTTGGCTTTAAGTTTGCATTTATGCATGAGTTTTCTCACAACATTTTTCTGAACACTGTAGGAAGATTTATTAATGAAGGAAATGTTAATTCTCTCTGGCTTTTGCATGATTTCCCCTTCTCCCAAATCACCTGTATTTGCTACTCTGAGTAGTTGTGCCTGTTCCTAATGGCTTTGTTTGGTATTCCAAGTTGATGTTGCATCAAATTACATGCTTGTTTGTTTGTTTGCTTTCCACGGGAGTTCTCCTATAAATTAGCAACAGTTAATGGGGAGTGAAACAATTCTCAAAACTGACTATCAAATTCATTCAACAGAAAAAAAAAAATGACCTTTGGAGAGAATTGACTTACAGAAATACACCCCAGGGATCACTGAGAATGACATATGAGGATTGGTGACTATGGAGGGAAAGAATTTATTAAAAATATTTCATAAATTGCAAAGCACACATTGGAGCCTTTTCTTAACCTTTCAAAACTAATTACCTCCCTTCATTGCACAGGATCATTCTATCTAATTTTTTATTGACATTTAAAAGTAAACATAACATCTTCTTCTTGGTCCATAATTTGCTGTGGTGCTTCTGGTGAAATCACATAAGTTAGAAGTGAGGAGGAAAGATGAAGATATATATACTCAACAATCTCAATGTCTTAAAATCTGTTCACTTGAGTGTCTGTAAACTGGAACGGGTACAGAGTTGAAATGATTGAACTACAAACCTGTCTGAACCATTGTCCAAAGCTGAAACTGAACTCTATTTTCTAACATTCACAAAATTTAGCTGTCTTTTCATAGCTCATTTTCTCTTGCATTATTTGACAGAGAGGCCACAAAGCATGACGACACGCTGTCAGTAATGCTAGCTGAACCTGGAACAGAAAAGAACTAAAAACTTTTCCTCAAATACTTCCTAATCAAGAAATCTAGATACACCTCCATCTGAATGTAAAAAAAAATGTGTTGGCTGTCACGGAAGATGAGTAGTGGCTATGTCATATAACATTTAATTCTCATTTTGTGGATGTCTGGAGTGAGTTAGCATAATAATGTAAACTCCTCAATCTGGAAGCAAATTGGAAAACTGGCTTTATTTTATTATTTCTCTATTGCAGAATTGAAATCCTGCATGAGATTCAGTAACAATCATGATTTTTATTATGAACTAAATATTTTGCTCAGTGCCACATGAACTGTGAACAATCTTTCTCAGCTTAATTGTGAAATATCAAGACATTTGTGAAGAGAAAACTGTGCTTTTATTTTTAATTATGAGCAAGCTGTAACATAGAGTTTTTCTGCAACACTGATTCTGTAACATTGCTTCAGCTTTCTTATACATGTATTTTATAGTAGTTTAAGATACTCAGTAAATAAAGTAAACATTTATCACATCTGTGAAGTTTTTTTGCTTTGATCTATATCCTGAGTCCTGCATTTAAATTTGATGAGGAGAAGACGTTGGATATATTTTCCCTAACTTGAATTATCAAAAAACTTAGATGGATTGACACAAAATGTAGTCTAGGTTAATATCCACAAATCTATCAGCATACACATTGCGGAGAAACTTATTTCAAAGCAATTAATCGTAGACAGCACAAACTTAACATCGCTTCCTCTCTAGGATCTTCTATTATACAGGTGAAACTGTTTAAGAGATATAACACATCATAGAATTGTAGAATCACAGAACCATCAAGGTTGGAGAAGACCTCTAAGATCATTTAGTCCAACCATCTGCCTACCACCAAGATTATGCATTAAAGCACTAAATCATGTCCCTTAGTACCTTATCTAGATATGTCTTGAACACCTCCAGGGACAATGGTGACTCCACCACCTTTCTGGGCAGCCTATTTCAGTGCCTGACCACTCTTTCAGAGAAGAAATTTTTCCTAATATCCAACCTGAACCTCCATCGGCACACAGTTAGTTTAGTTAAAGTCTTATTAATGCATCACCAGTTTACAAAGAACAGCATAACAACGTGATCAACATGAATATCTTCAAAAGCATTAACTAAGCTGTCTAGGAATTTTGTTTGTTGGGAAAAAACGTTCATTGACCAAAATTAAGTTTATAATTTTCATAAAAACCCAAAATATTACAAAAAATGCATTCTGACCTGATTATAAAAACAAAAATGAAATTTCAAAGTTCAAACTAATATTTTAAGTTTTAGGAAACAAAAATGTTTATGTTTCAGACCATTGGAATCAAGTAACTTGTCTTGATCCTATTCCTTTCCTTTTTCTCTTTCCCATTTTACTCTCTCAGTGAAAAAAAAATCAATTTTTTCAAAGTTTTCAATTCCTTCTCTGAAAATGCATTGACCTGATACTTAATTATTATCTGAGTAAATTGTTTTAGCTCTAAGAATACTCATAAATTTCAAATAGTGCATTAGCATTCTTTCAACAGGCAAGTTTTTCAGCCGTATCTTACTAGCTCATAATACTCCTTGAATAAAATGTGTGCTCCAGACTGTGGCTGGTTACTCAATAAATCAACTGGTTTTACCTCAAATACCTGATGGATCTAATAAGTCTTTCCCTTTTAGGTCATTTGTTTCAATCTCAGACAGCATAGTTAACTTCATGAATACAAGCTGCAAGTATCAGTTGACTACCTAATGGACTATGTAAAATAATTGAGTTCATTTCAGTTTAGTTCTGAGTACCTGCATCTCAATGTGATCAGTGGGGAAGGTTGAGGTTATTCTCTTCAGCTTTGATGACCCTAGAAAACAATTAAATCTTCACTTAATTTTTTAAAATTCGGTGACATATCTACTTACAGCAATTCACTGAACCACGAATTTATACTAATACCTTTGTCCAAATTATTGAAAAGGGTCGTTTTTGCTTTTGTGTGTTTATGGTTAGTTGAAGGATAAATTATATAACCTCTGTATACATCTAAGGTGACATGCTATAATTTATAGAACTGCCAATGCAGTGAAATAACACAAAATAAATGAAAGCAGTAATAGTTCCTATGTAATTACTTCAAAGCTGTCACTTTCCTATATGTGCTCAGTGCACTAGCGCGTAACAAATGTGAAGCACCCCACTAATCAATACTCCTTGTCAAGCACAACTACATTGCCGTAGACTTATTATCATGTTATTACTTCTGACTCTTCTTTTCTATGTATTCATTTAATCTTAGTACATTACATTACCATTCCTAAAATATAACACTGCATCTTAGACTGGATCATTACCAAATTCTGAGCAGAGTGACTGTTATTTTGCAGCCTGCTTTTAAAAGGCAAGTAATATCATTTACAGCACACTGTGGGATCAGAAAAATTGTTGGGATTCTTATTATTAATGCAACATGGATGCACATTTCATCAGATCACATTATTTCCTGCTGAATGTGTGTGGTTAATGTTTATAACATGAAAAGAACAGTGGCTGAATGTACTGAGCTTCTTCACGGTGTCAGTGGAAGCACAATTTTGTGACGACCACTTTCATCAAAGGCAGTGCCTTATCAGCATGTCCAAATTTATCTCTGTGATAGCTTGCTTTTCTGGACAATACATTTCTCTGTCTATGAACATGATATTGTTTCATAATGCATTCAAACCCCTTTCAATTAGGCATAGATTATAGATTCAGATTTCCATTTCAATCAAGAATATATTCAGAAACCAACAATCTTTAATCCATAATATCCTCTCAAAATTGTCTCACTTTCAGCTGTTGCTTGGTCTTAATTTGTATCACATCATTTAACACATCTACAGTGTTCGATCACTTAGGTCCCCAGTTCACCTCATATACTGTTTCTCTGGTCACTCATGCTTGTTACCTGTGTATTAGTCCATTCTCAGGATTGTTTGGGAGAGAACAAAGTTCTCTGTGGTGAAACTCAATAGATTATTCTCTCCAGAACCTGTTCCCAAATTGCAGTGGGGACAAATCTGCATAAAATCTAACTCTCTCTGTCCTACCTAGATGTCTGACGTTATCCAAGCAAATGTTGCACCATCAGATATTCTTATAGACCATTGCTGCCATGTCCACACTTGTACAGCAGTTAGTCTTGGTGTTGTTTTGTGAAGCACCACTTTGCCAGGATGCAGGATTGTCTTGAAATTACTTTAGGCAGTTTCATCTTTAAACGTCATAGAAAATAATAATTGTATCTCAGAGTTGCACAACTTTTGCACAGGATGAGGGCAAGCCCAAGGCCAGGTACTGTGTTGCATAAGTATGGACAGTCAAAGAATGGATGTTGACTACTCTGAATGAGGTACCCTGGGGCACAGCCTTTGGCTGTGGTAGTCTTTTCACAAGTTTGGTACAAAGCTTCCTATCACATATAGACAGATACAGCCTGTGGACTACTGAGCAGAATGCCTGAAGTTCAGCCGACTAATATTCTACTTTACTGTATAAAGCAAGCAAAACAAACACTGCTCCCAAGGCTTTCATTAATCCACACCCTCAATCAAAGGTATTTTGTCTAGAAACAAGAGTAAGAGGCATATGAAATGTGCATCCTTTTGGCTTCTGGACCTAGGCTCTTTTTCTCTCGTTTGTTACATATATACACTTCTGTCGGGAGACCGGGCTTCTGAGAACAAACGGGACGAGCTCATAGAGTTTGCAGGTAAGTTCCAGTTTATTCCGTTTCGGCAATACACTATATAACCCTTAGAAGTGCAAGCATTAGCAATCACGAGTGAAAGCATTTACCTAATTGGCTGTGCTGCCTCGAGCAGTTTCGTGATTGGTGATCACGCGCAGAGCACGCGCATGTTCTGATTGGTTTGCAATGCTTTTATCTCCCAAGCGATAAGTAGTCCCCAGCTACCCCCCTGAATCTCTGAACTCTAGTTACCTTTTCAACCTTCACACAGTTTTCTCCTCTAAGCCGCGCTCGGCTGTCCCTATCCCAACACACTTCTGCATGTATGTATATATGTGTGTATGCATATATATTAATTATCTATACAATAGGTCTCTGTTTGAAGGCTCTCAGTCTGCAGTACAGGTTACATCTGTGCATAGAAAAAATACAGAGACCTGTATAGTCAGGGCACAGCAGAGAAAGGAGCAGAAACAGCTCTGATGTTTGTCCAAAGATCTTGTTGGGCCACCTCTGACCTATGAGGCATCATAGAACAATGAGAATAGAAATATTGGGAAGAAAGATCTACAGAATGCATTCCTGTGATCACCAAAGCAAGATGGATTAGAAAGAGAATTGCAAATGTTTTCCAGATCTGCTGCACATGAGCTGGTGGTAGGGACCCACCTAAATACAATAGGAACACCAGAGGTGCATGGAGTGCAAACAGGAATGACAAGTCATGTACTCTGGAGAAATTGTCTTCCACAGATAGTGGTGAATTCTGGCACCAGCACAAGCAATTATCATGTAGAAGAAAACTCTGCAGCTAGTGTAAAGAGGAGCAAGGTGCTGCTATCAAATGACTGGCTGTATTTGGTAATTGGTGGATAAGTTGGGTAATGTGGCTCCAAAGTCATGGTCTGACGCAGGCTGTTACTGCAGGGGGCCATTTGTTGGTTCTGTTCTCAGCTCTGAGTTAAATTTCAATTGCTACACTAGGTAGATTAAAGCTAGTGTTATTTTTTCATGCATAATTTGCAGTTCACTTTAAAGGGAACAGCTCCCGAAATAGAGCTTAAGATAGTTCCTAGACCACATTAAAATGTTTCTCCTACTTTCCCTCTACAGAAATTACTGAATCCTTAAAAATGCTTTATTGCTGGTGTAGTAACAATGTAGATATTTTTAGAACAAAGTCATTTGTAAAATATTTACATATTAGAGATTACCACAATCAGGAAAATATGTCATGATTCCAGAATAAAGAAAACATTTTCATTCAGGTATTTGAACTTTCCATAGAAAATACTGACATGGTAAATTTCAAAATATTTTCATTATGCTTGGAGATGATTTATTTTTTTATGAACTGAATTTCTTGAAAAGCATCTGAACATCAAATTTTAGCCTTGAAACTGATTTATTAACTTTAAGAAATTTTCTGTATAAAATATCATGAACTAACATATCCTTATAAATGTAATTCATAATTTTTATTGCTCTGTCAAATGCTTGTTTAAGAATGTTCATTATGCAAAGTCTTATTTCACTTCAGATTATTCAGTTAAAAGAATTACAAGCACAGTTAAACAAAATGGAAAACAACACACATTTTCCTGAAGAAATGTTGTGTTCCTCTACAGACAAGACTTTGTACTTCACAAGCACAAGGGATTGTGAAAAAATAGCAGCAATGTGGAGCAAGAATTAGATTATGACAGTAGCAGAAAAATATCTATTGTGGAAAAAGTGAATTCACAACACTTTTAAAAGTTTGTATTACAATTAACTCAAAACTTTCACAGGAGAGTGAAAAGATGAAATATAATTTCATTCATAAGAAACTGATGATCTTTGCACACACTTCAAGATATATCTTCAAACTCCATTTTGAATGTATTGCTGGGTTTTGTTTTATCACCAGATTTTATGTTGTATTTTAATTGAAAATTTATGAAAAATTCAGCACTAGGGTCACAATTTAATTAATTTGAGTGCTATGTATTTAAATAGAAGCTCTCTAGATGCAAGTTTGCTTTTGTTAAAGAGCTGGAGTGCAAGGAGTATATACTTCTGTCCTGGGGCCCATGCGATCATGGATGAATACTCAGGTGAGCAAGAACTAGGTCAACTCACAACTAGTGGGAAGAGATGGGGAGTTCATCTAGTAGGATGGTGAAGTGACAAAAAGGAACATATGAGCTGATTGCCCTATCAGGTAACTTCATTAAGAGGCTGATAAGATACGGAAATCATCATTTCCAAACTCCAGATACTGGTGGACTTCCCAAGGAAAAAGCTATGTAGAAATAAAAGTTACGAATTGTACCTAGGAAACTAAATTTATACTAACCAGTAGCTGATATTTTTCTTTTGTGACTAGGAAGAATCTTCCTTAGAAAATCTCTGCAAAAACCACTCATAGTTCTGCTAAGCCATTTGAATGGATTGGTCGTGTAGTTTAGTGTGGGAGAGATGAAACCTCAGCTCAGAGCACTCACACCATCACGTAGACACTGGTCAGGACTGCAAAGCCTGGAGTGGCCCACCTGCAGGGGCTGCAGGTCTGTAAAGGCAATCAAACAGCTTTAATGCATGATTGTGAGAGTCTGTAGGACATTGGATTAGCCTATCTTATGACATAGCCAATGCTGAGGCTCTCTTGTAACTCTAGATGGGTAAAAATCCTTAAAGAACTATGGCCACAAGGTGTGGCCTGTGGCCAGAAGAAAGCTGTTGGTCAGACACCATCACAAACATACCCTGACCCAGACAGCACTGATTGGGTGCCCTGGAGTGAGGAGGTTTCTCTTATCCCATGAAAACTTCAACAATACAAAAACGTTTGGCACCTGTAAATATTCCATCCACGTTTCTCCGTGAACTTCAGCCGATATACAAGCATTAAGCTGGGCAAATTGAGGAGCTCTTAATTATAGTAAGAGAATATTATGATGTTGCTGTGTCATCATGCAAAACACCAGGTATCTCATCTTGCTAAAGGAATCCTTCAGCCTGAGAACCATTTCTTATTATTCTACCGATTATGTCAATATTTTTTGTCATTATGCTAAAAATGATCTTTCTAATCCTCTTCTCAACAATTTTCTTTATCCCCACTGACTTTACTGCCGAACAAAATGTACATTCAATATATTCAGGGACTTAATGATGGAGTCAGGAGTAATTTCAGGAGCCTCTATTTCTGAGGCAGATAGTTTGAACTCACTTTAAAAATAGCTTGCAATTTTTTTCAGAAAGGACTAGCAATCAGCCTCCTTTAATATTTTTCATCCTAAGCATTCAGAATTCCACTTTGCCTTTTCAGGAAAGCAGTGAGGACACTAACGTATTTTGCTTCATATACAGGTACCTCTTTGCACATGGCTACATTAATCTGAGCTCAGGGACTATATCACCATGAATGAAGCATCCTTCTTGAACATTTGTTTGAGCAATAATGATTTTGCACATATACTTCAAGGCAAGTGAAAATGATACTTGAATTCTCTACGTCCAAATAATAATTTTGTTGTGCAGTCTACTGTAATAATGAACATGCTTTTTTCAACCTTGACACAAGTCAGTCCCATTTTCCTTAATATCTTCTGTTTCAGGATAATAGCTATTTTTCACATTTCAGTTGCTGAAAAACTCATGTGTTGTAAACAACTATTCTTCTGGATAGTTGCAGATTATTAGAGTTTAGCTGGAGCTCTGATACAGCTGGGATCTTGCTTTTATAATACCTCTACTTTCGGTAAATAGTACATGGAGAAGTGTCTTCTAAGAAGATATCAGTAACATTTGCGAAACACTGCCCTTCTTGCATGGAACATAAAATCACAACATCTTTTCTTAGAAAAATCACATCAAATAACATGTGATTCAGCATGACAAGGGTGGGACATAGTTGAGAGACTGGAATTTTTTGCAGCAGCTCTAGGTGTACGTAAATGATGCATCCTCTGAAAACAGAAAGGCAAATATGGCTGCAGAGGTAAAACACAATTTGAATGACACTCACCTCCTACATCCACTTTATCTTCTACACTGTAGGAAGCAACAAAAATTGAGCTTTCTGATGAGATGTCAGCTACGACTGTGGTGAAACATATTGTTACAACGGGCAGTAACTTTTCACATTTTGTTGCTTTCCTTATTTTTATCTGCAGTCTCCAGCCTCTTCTTACACTAAGCTACTCGAGGCTGTGAGTCAGGGTGATTTCTCAGGGATAAGAGCCATTTGGATTTTAGCCTTTTGTTTCATAACTTGTTCAGAGTGTTCATAATTGGTTGACAATACCCAGGCTGTCATTCTGTTTTAGTTAAATGGGATTATGAGCACATTATTTCAAACAGATGTCAAAGACAATGATGAAGGATAACTAGCCGTGATTATGTCATGGGCTCTAGTACAGAGTTCAGGGTGTCATCGCTTCATGCACAGCATTACTACACAGCAGAAACTGCAGGCTTTGGACGATGCTGTCTTGCTGAGTTGAATGATGCCTTCAGACGAAGGGATATAGAAGAACTGTGATTGACACTGATCTGAATGTCACATGCAATTCGCATTCTGTCCGGTTGCCTAGTGAAAACTCTGTAAATTTATGCTAAGTTGTAGGATTTTGCTTTTATATAGTATCTTACCTTCACAGAGGTCCAAGATGGTCCAGAGGAGGACCATGAGAATTGTCAGTGTGCTGGAACACCTCTCTTGTGAAGACAGGCTTAGAGAGCTGTGGTTGTTCAGTCAGGAGAAAAGAAAGCTCCAGGGAGACTGTATTGCATCCTTTCAACATATAAAGTGGGGAGAAAGACTTGTTACCAGGGTCTGCCATGGCAGGTCAAGAGGCAATGATTTTAAACTGAAAGAATGTTGATTTGGATTGGCTATAAGGAAGACATTTTTGTATGATAACGGTGGAGAGGGAATGGAACAGATTGCCTAAAGATGTTATGAGTGTTCCATCATTGGAAGTGTTCAAAGTCCTTCCAGCTGGGGCTTTGAGTAATGGTGTCCTTGCCCATGACAGGGTGGTTGGACTAGATGACCTTTAAAGGTTCCTTCCAA
This sequence comes from Penelope pileata, assembly GCA_013396635.1. Taxonomy (NCBI): domain Eukaryota; kingdom Metazoa; phylum Chordata; class Aves; order Galliformes; family Cracidae; genus Penelope; species Penelope pileata. The sequence continues at coordinate 226,254 of WBMW01001003.1, forward strand.
TCCAAACCATTCTATTCCATGATTCTATCATACTTTTATGTTCTCCAACACACCTCTGAATATCCTCTGTGGCATGAACAGCATGAGCTGCAAATTAACAGATAAAGAGGAATTGCGCAGCTGCACTTAGATCTGCACTTACCAAGCATGGACTGTGTAGATGTGGTGATTTTCCATGCAGCAGAATCAGATTCTCCATTTTAAAGCCAACATTTCCACACTGTGCTTATGCAGTGGCCCATAAGTCCTTTATGAGATGATTTGACTTTCCTACTCATCAGTCAGATCAGTAAGTAAGATCATCCATACAGGTAAAGAAAATTTGTCCGCAAGTTTAACATTGAGCTGTGAGACTCTGACAAGGGACAGACATGGAAATGTCAAGCCTTGCTCATGTCATCCTAAATTCAAGCAATAGCTGCAATGGAAAAGAACATCACATGAAGAAACAAAAGATAATAAAGCATATGGATTGTTGTTTGCACGGAACTGCTGATGCAGTTTAAAGTGTGCAACGTTAGTAAGCATTTCAGCTCTTGAATACAGCTCTGAGACAAAGAGTCAAGATAGTGTCCTATTAACTTCCTTATAATGTGAGTGACCAATCGCAGCCAGACAAGTGAAGACGCAAGGACAGCAAGGCAGGAGGTTTGGGATAGCTGATTCTGTACAAGAAACTTTTTCTAGTTCAGCTCTGGTTCCTAACTCACTTCCCCATAGTACAGGGACACTATTGTTCCTTTTCACAATCTTCTCTGGTTTTCAACTAAAAAAGGCATCTTAGAAATATCATCTTGGCCAGCTGAGACATTATCATCAGCAACTGCAAATGAATTCCATCCAGACTGGAGAATGTTTCGCTCCCTTTCTTATTAACATATTGTTGCACTTCATGGAAAAGACTTGCAGTGCTAGGTGACAAGTTTCTGAGGCAGGACAGCATCTGAGTGGAAGACATACTAGAATATCCCAAGTTGGAAGGGACCCACAGATATTGAATCCAACTCCTGACTCCACACAGGACCACCCAAATATCAAACTACATGTCTCAGAGCATTTTCCAAGTACTTCTTGAACTTTGGCAGGCTTGGTGCCTTGATCACTTCCCCGGGGAGCCTGTTCAAATGTCAGACAACCTTCTTGGAGAAGAGCCTTTTCCTAATCTGAACAATACTGCCCATTGTAGATGCAAGAACTGTACCATTATGTCTTACTATACCTCTTCCTCACTCTCTTGGAAATGCATTTTGCCTTGCTAGAGGAATAGTTGAGCTAACATGTGTCCTGGTGCACTGTACATAGTGGGGTCACCTATGAAGCTAAGTGGTGAGCTAGTGGTGAGCTCCATACTTCCCACAAAATAAAACATAATATTAGAAAGCTATCTGTTTGCACAGCCTGCTCAATAAGCACTTCCCTCCTACCCATACAGTCCGTTATATTTATTTGTGACGCGTGAAAAATGGTGCTGGGTCAGAACAGTAGAAGCACACTACACTCACTCCATTATTGTTCTTGGAGTGAATGACCACATTGAATGTGTAGTGCATTCCACACCAGCCTTTGGTTGTGATATCCACTAAGATTGGAGTCCGTAAGTGTTTATGTTGTCAATTAATGGGAGGATCAAAACAATCTTTCTGCTGTATTAGTTCCTTAGCTATAAATGAGAAGAGCAAGTAAGAGAGGGAAGCTTCCATCCTCAAAATAGACAGGAAGGTCTGCACACTATACAAAAGAAGAGATTTACAACCATGTCATCCTGTTATTAACTGATCTATAAATCAAATGAATGAATATTTCAAACTAAAATTGAGAGTATTATTTATTCCCAAGCTACATAACAATTTATAATTACAGTAGAATCTTGCTTTTTAGCAGCATCAGAAAGAAAAATCTGAAAATTGTTTTTGTAAGATTGTTAATGTAAGAACTATTCTGATCCACTCTTGCCTTTTTCTCTTCTTCTGCTCTGTGTCCAAGAATACATGGACAACATTCAGTCAGGCAAGGAAAAAGGAGAAATTTCAAGTGCCTTCATCCATGTGAGTAATCTCAATGAACTAAGCACTGAACCTGGTAATGTGTTGAGCTTTTTCAATGATCATCAGTCAGAGCAACCACAAATCGTTCACAAGTTTTACATTGTTTCTCTGATGAAAAGAATTTTGACACGGGGAGTCTCAAGGAATGAAAGACATCCCACTGCTATAATGGAAAATATCAAAGGTTTTCACTCCTTCCACAGATATTCTGAATGGATTTGCAATGCATGGCTAATTGTCCAGGAAGCTGCAACAGATTTGTTACTTTTATTTTCCCCAGAACTTCCATGACCTCTCCTAACTTATACTTTACCTCCTATGAGAGATAGTACCCCTTACTGGCTCCTCTTGACACCTGGTTCAGAAGGACAAGATTGTTATTGACTATGTGACCACTAAACCTTCCCATCATACCTGAGCAGATGACAAAGACCCTTTGGGAAGCCCTTTTACAGTATTTCTTACACATGACAGCTTAAGATACCAGATGGGATTCTAGCACCAGGCGGCCATCTGGAGGGCATTTCACATTCCAGGTGATAACATAGGTTCATGAAAGGTATATAAGTATTAAGGGGAAATTAGTCTGTAGTCTTACATCACATCTGGCAAAATCACCTAGTGACCTTAAAAGAGGTCTAAAATAACAGGACAAAATACTATATATTTTTAAATATATAAATACATATATGTGTCATATTCAAGATTCATGGAAATCTTATCTAGTAAAACAAAAAAGGGATAAAATTGGACCAATGTGATGTGTAATTCAAAAAAGAATTGGCATCCAAAAGAACAGTTGGTAGTTTGTTTTAACAAAGCAAAATTCTTCAGAGTTAGTTCACCTGTCTGGGCTACTTCCCCTTTTTTATCTCAGTGCCTGGTTTCATTGTAATGTTTACCTTCTCACAAGGCTTTTTCTTTAACATCTTTCTGAGATCTGTCTTGGCATGAAAAGATTATGATAGAAAAGTTCATACCCAAACGAGTTCTAAACTTTGGTACTGCTTTTATAAGATATCAAACAGCCATAGGACATCAGAAATGAGCAAAGTTTCAAGATTGAAATCCAAAAATTGAATTGTAATTGATGCATTAATGTGTTATAAGGATTATAAGAATTCCTGTCACATATACTGGAGAGACACATTTAGAAACTGCTTGTGTTTCTTTGCACTTTTTTGGTACTAAGGCATGAGTATGTGCAGTAAATGTCTTGGTTATTATTAGGATATTGCCAAATTGAAAATTGTCCCTGTAAATATGTCATCTTCCTGATACCTTAGGTAGATGGTTGGCAAGAGTGATTTTTTCACTAGACAAGACTGACAGGTACAATGTGGGGGACGAGGAGAATGAGGAAACGAGACCCAGATCTCTGTGGGGGTCCGAAAGCTCCTTCAAGACACAGCCTTGGACGGAACGGCCTCGGGAGAAGAACACCCTGAAGCTTGTGACCAGACCATGGATGAAGTAAACAAGAGCAAGGAAGAAGTGAAACATGGCTGTCTGCTAACTGTGTTGTTCTAAGAATGGACTGTCTGTCTATGGTACTAATAAGGAAACTGTGTAAGACATACCGTGCCGCCTTGTGACTACATTACCTAATGCTATGTTACCGATTTAACTTTTAGTGGAATCTGCAGTATTTCTGTAACAGTATAAAAGGTGTTACTAGCCTTAGCAATAAGGAGAGAAAGGAAGAAAGCATATACCGCAACTAGAGGCCTCTGTATTACTTGCGCGCGCGCGGCGACAGTACAACACTAGGGAGTGGAGGGGAATGGAGAAAAGGCTGTTTTATTTTGAAAAATGTTTTGTGATCCACTTCCAGAGAAGGTCTGGCAATTTGATAGATTCTCTGCTGGCACAGATGTGTCAGACTTTGACTATCCCCTTTGGCTCTTTGCTCTCTTCCCACAACACTTATGCTTCATGAGGAACCACTAAAACACTATTTTTTTTTACCCTGTGCTAATAAGGAGACAGTGTCTGATGGTGTGCAGAAGCATTGGAAAATGATGCTATGCAAAATCTGCTCAATTCAGTTTATTATTTTGAAGGAAAGGATTTCATGATACAGTTATTCCCCACCACCCAGCACCTCCTCCCCTTTGACATGGATGACACAAAGCAGTATTTAGACTAAGGATCCCCGACAACATTCAATAAACCCCAGTGTTTCTCCTCTCCTCTCCTCTCCTCTCCTCTCCTCTCCTCTCCTC